>JAAGKR010009396.1:0-26846 GCA_011419295.1 Clarias macrocephalus | reverse complement strand
GTCAACTCATCTACCATTATTGCTAATCTGCTGGTAAATCCTAAACATTCTTTGCATGCAAGACAGCCCAGGTATAGACCTAATAGCATTCTGAAAGGAACATTGGGCGGACACTAAAAAATTTACAGACTTTTACATAAGACTGTGCCTCAGATATATCTAAATGAAGCAATTGTTTTAATCTTAAATTTAAAAGAAATTGCAGGTAAATAGTTTGCTGTCTTGTGTATTGGAAAGCCCTTTCAAATACATTTTTTATATCTTTGCTATTATTATATAATTTTTCTGTTAATTAGATGTTGGAGTGTGACTTTTTACTCATTCAGACACAAGAATATTAGTAAGCTAATGCACTGATGTTATGCAATAGATTTAACTGATCTGATCTCAACTAGGATTAAGGCTTTATATTAAAACAGAATGTGGAACCTAATCTTTCCTACTCCACCCAAGTTAGATATTTCTACTATCTAAATAGGTGCATCATGTTTCTTTACGGTTATAAGTACAAAGATATTTAAATGCAAAGTATAATATGCTGTAGAAAATTATAATAACCAGTACTACTGCATGACTATAAAATATCTTACCTTTAGTAAGCATAATGCATATATAGATTCTAAACTTTGGCTGGTAGCAATTTATTGTCTCTCTGCAACAAACAATAGTCACTGAGGACACTCCATACACTGTTACATAATGAAACAGTTCATCTATATCACAGTTTTTAACTATAAAATAAACTAATGGCATGCAACATGCATGGATGTGACAGCACTGAATACATTTCAATTTGTTTACATGTCAGTAGTGACTTTAATTTTTAAAGTCAAGTCAAGTAGACTTTTGTCACTTCAACTATATACACTTCAGTACACAGTGAAACGAAACAATGTTCCTCCAGAACCAAGGTGCTACATACAGAATAAATTAATAATGTAAATTAACAAAACTAAATAGCTAACCATGCACCAAGGTGCTACATACAACATAAATTAACAACATAGATTAACAAAAACTAACTAGCTAAGAAACCTAATTAGCTGGCTAGCTGAGACAAGACAGATTGACATGACACCATACATTAACAAAAAAATAACTAGCTAACTTGGAGACCTAATTAGCCAGCTAGCTTGGACAGGACAGATTGACATTTTAAGTTAAACAGAGAGCTATCTGTTTTTCTGGCGGTGGTATACACGGACACCAGTTGCACCAATGTCCGTATACAGTGTAAAACAAACACACTACAACACAAAGTAAACTAAGTAGCACCATTTTGGCTCCTGAACGGCTGCTGTATGCCGCGTGGCGCGCCGCCATCTTGGATCCCCCAGAGAATTATTTCTGTGCGATCACTAAAATGTTGACATCTCAAAAATCTTATCATATTTCAGCTCCTATAAGTGATTTTATATTGCAGATATATTTGTCAATGTTAAATTTAAACCTTTAACGATGCTTATTTTTTTAAAAACTGAATAAAAATTTATAGCGTACACTTTATCAACTACACGTTCAGCGTTTAGTATAACTTAGTGTATCTTACCAATTCTGTTTATCCTGCGGTCGACAACGATGATACAAAATCTGGTATTTACCAAACTATGAGCAAGGTAACATAAGATCTGGGCAAATGTTTAGACTTTAAAATACATGACCAAGACAACATTTCTTTATAAAGAAACAAGAATTTATTTGACTAATCTAACGATACATGAAACTACGCTACTTGAACACATGCACACACACACACAAACATACCAACAGTTTGGAGGGTGAAAGTTAATGAAATTCATCCAGTACTGTTTACTAGATCAAAGGAAGTCACAAGAGCAAAGTCATGGGTTTAAGCTTATGGTTTTAGTTATGAAACAAGCACCAATTTTCAGCAAGGTATGCAGATTTGTTGGTGTACTTGCATTGCGTTTCGTTCTCATCCTGTGGTTGAGTGCGCTGTGATTGAAATGACGTCTTTTGGGAAAGCCCTTCGGTGAGGCTTAGTTTCCTGGTTACTGATGGCGGCGCTCCGGAACTCCTTCTGAGGCGAACTTGCTTCCTTCAGATGTCCATGATGAAGGCCCAACGCATCGATGACGTGTTTGGATGCGTTTTGACCCTTTGTGTCAGTCCCTCCCACAGTTGATTGATTCAATTAGATGTGGTTGCGGGGCTTAGCCACGCCTCCCGTACGTAGTTCCCCTTTTTGTGCATACATTAGGCCAGGTTTCGGCTGTCACATGGGGCCCCATCCGATTAGAGTTTTAACACCTTTTATAAAATCATTTTTCATGAACTCTTGTTCATGCTACCAATTTTCCATGTAGATGAACGTTCTTTGAATAAAACAAGCTCTTGATTGATACCACACATCCTGTATCTTACACAGTCATTTATGCCTTTATTTAATAAAAAGGGTTTGTAAATGCTGAATATGTTTAAAGTTATGCTGAATAATCAAACAAAACACACAGACATAAAACATTGTGAATATATGTATATAAAATTTTGCCCTACTGGCACACTATAAATAGTGTCACTGCTGTATGCCTGTTTGTTCGTTGAAAGGCATGTGGAGAAACACGGGACACCCTGTGTCCTGGGGTCAATGAGGGTCCCAGAGGTCTGAGTTAGGGAGGGTTTTTCCCCACGTGAGAGGTGTAAAACTGCCTCCTTTGTTGATCAGATTGCCAATTTACACCCATTGGAGTCGAGGTCGTCTGGACTTTTATGGCTCCAGGCACAGCAGACTTCCTTTCCCAAGCTTGGTCAAGTTTCCCGCTTCTTGTCTCAAAGGACAGATAAGATTAACGAGATGGCACCATGGGTTTGGAGAAGGTTCTGGAATGTGACCGATTGTTTGCTCTCTTTGGGGGCCTGCTCATCCCTACAATAATTTATCTGCTTTAAAATGACTACTAGTAGGGTAGTCACATTTAAGTTTGTTTTGTATATTCATTTGCAGACAGACTATATAATCACAGAACCAAATGCTCATGAAAAAAACTTCTGACCTTCTGACTTATTGTGCCTTTCCTTTAAAAAAAGGCTTAGAAACATACCCAAATCATTATATCCACGGTTTTTAAGTTGGGTTTAAGCACTTCACGTCACTTCCTACTGTGTGCCACATAGAATTTGACACCATGAAACAACCAAGCAATCAGCAATTAAAAAAATATCATAGTCATAGACCACTAATAGTGAAGGATTTTATGTTTCTTAACTGAATATAGTAATTATATAAATACAAGGGGTGTTGAAGTCAAACGAATACTTTTTACTGTGCAGAATAACAGAAGCCAGTAATGCCTGCAGTTAGTCTTGAACAGAGATCATCATTCTTCTTCTATACCATTTATCCAGTACCATTTTAGAGTCAGGGGGCCTGGAGCCTAGACTTACGGCACGGGGCGAGGTATACCCTTGACAGGGTGCCAGTCCATAGCAGGAAACCAACCAAGCACCTTTGACTTTAGGGATGGAGCTCGATTCCAACCTTATCATACATCACTATGCCACCTACAGAAAAGTTTGCTGGGGGAAAAACCTCTTTGTTTAAATGAACATCCATCCAACCTTCTTCAACCACTTATCCAAAATCGGGTCGCGGGGTAGCAGTTCCAGCAGGGAACCCCAAACTTCCCTTTCCCCAGCCACATCAGCTAACTCTGACTGAGGAATCCCGAGGCATTCCCAGGCCAGTGTGGAGATATAATCTCTCCATCTAGTCCTTGGTCTGCCCCGTGGTCTCCTCCCAGCTGGACATGCCAAGAACACCTCCCTAGGAAGGAGTCCTGGTGACATCCTTACTAGATGCCACGTAAAGGAGTAGCAGCTCTACTCGAGCTTCTCATGGATAACTGAGCTTCTCATCCTATCTCTAAGAGAAAAGCCATTCTAACATTCTGAGAAACCCCATTTCGACCGCTTGTATTCGCGATCGTGTCCTTTCGGTCAGGACCCAAAACTCATGACCATAGGTGAGGGTTGGAACGAAGATCGACCGATAGATTCAAATCTTTTGCCTTTTGGCTCAACTCTCTTCTCGTCACAACAGTGCGAAAAAACAACTGCAATACCGACCCAGCTGCTCCAAATCGCCATCCAATCTCACGTTCCAATATTCCATCACTCGTAAACAAGACCCCTAGATACTTAAACTCCTTCACTTGGGGTAACGACTTGCGCCCTACCTGAGTAGACAATCCATCGGTTTCCTGCTGAGAACGATGGCCACAGATTTTGAGGTGCTGATCCTCATCCCCGCCGTTTCACACTCAGCTGCAAACTGAAACTGCAAAACTACAAAGTCACAGACTGATGATGACATCAGGACCACATCATCCTCAAAAAGCAGCAACGCAATCCTTAGCCCACCAAACTGGATACCCTCGTCTCCACGGCTGCGCCTTAATATCCTGTCCATGAAAATCACAAACAAGATTGGCGACAGAATACAGCCCTGGCGGAGGCCAACACCCACTGGAAACATGTCTGACTTACTGCCGAGAATCCAAACACAGCTTTCACTTTGGGTGTAAAGGGATTGGATGGCCCTGAGAAGTGACCACCTCACCCCATACTCCTGCAGTACCTCCCATAGAAAATCCCGAGGGACGCAATCATATGCTTTCTCCAAATCCACAAAACACATGTAGACTAGATGGGCATATTCCCACGCCCTCTCCAGGATATCTGCAAGAGTAAAAAGCTGGTCCACTGTTCCACGACCAGGACGAAAACCACCTTGTTCCTCTTCAATCTATGGTTCGACAATCAGCCGAACCCTCCTTTCCAGCACCTTAGAATACACTTTCCCAGGGAGGCCGAGTAGTGTAATGCCCCTGTAGTTGGCACATACCCTCTGGTCCGCCTTTTTAAAAATGGGAACCACCACACCAGTCTGCCACTCCTTAGGCACTGTCCCCGACTTCCACGCAATGTTGAAGAGGCATGTCAACCAAGACAGCCCCTCAACACCCAGAGCCTTCAGCATTTCCGGACGGATCTCTTCAATTCCCGGGGCTTTGCCACCGTGAAGTTGTTTGACTACGTCAGTGATCTCGCCCAGGGAAATCAATGCCGACCCCCCCCCTCTCCCCATCATCCTCCAGTTCTGTCTCTGCAACAGAGAGTGGATTAGTTGGATTCAGGAGTTCCTCAAAGTGCTCTTTCTACCACCCGATTACCTCCTCAGTCGAGGTCAGCAGTGTCCCATCCTTTCTGTACACAGCTTGGGTGGTTTCCCGTTTCCCCCTCCTGAGGTGCCAGATGTTTTTTTCCCAGAAGCACCTTGGTGCCGCCCGAAAGTTCTTCTCCATGGATTCTCCGTGCTCCCCCAACCCACTGCTTTGCCTCTGCTACCGCTGCAGCTGCTGTCCATTGAGTCCGCCGGTATCTTGCAACTGTCTCTAGAGTCCCCTGGGATAACATATCCCTGAAGGACTCCTTTTTCAGTCAGACAGCATCCCTAACCACAGGTGTCCACCACGCAGTTCGAGGGTTACCGCCCCTTGAGGCACCCAGAACCTTAAGACCACAACTTACAGCTGCAGCTTCAGCAATAGAAGCTTTAAACATTGACCACTCCGATTCAATATCCCCAGCTCCTACAGGGATGCTGGAAAAGCTCTGCTGGAGGTGGGAGTTGAAGGCCTCTTGGACAGGGGCCTCCCCTAGATGTTCCCAATTCACCCACACTACACGTTTGGGCTTACCTGGTCTGTCCAGTGGCCTCCCCTGCCACATGACCCAACTCACCACCAGATGGTGATCAGTTGACAGCTCCGCCCCTCTCTTTACCCGAGTGTCCAAGACATATGGCCTCAGGTCAGATGATACGATCACGGAATCGATCAATGACCTTCGGCCTAAGGTGCTCTGGTACCAAGTACACTATGAGCATGCTTGAACAAAAGTATTTGTTATGGGCAATCCATGACTAGCACAGAAATCCAATAACAAATCACCGCTCGGGTTTAGACCAGGGAGGCCGTTCCTCCCAATCACGCCCCTCCAAGTATCTCCATCATTGCCCACATGTGCGTTGAAGTCCCCCAGCAAGACTATGTAATCCCCTACTGGGGCCCGAAGCAATACTCCATTCAGAGTGTCCAAGAAGGAAGAATACTCAAACAGCAGTTCAGACAACAGTGAGAGTCTTCCCCCCCCGCCCCGTGGCCTTCAGTCCCCAATGTCATGGCACTCAGCCGGGCAACTCTGGAGAAGAACTTTTAAATGAACACAAACAGTAAAATTACAACTTTTCTCAAAGTTAAATATTTTCATTAGTACAGTTTATGAGAAGAGATGCAATTTATATAAAGATATTTACAATCACCTTATCGTGTATGAGCGATTTGTATGCCATTGTGAACCTGGGAACTGTGATGTGCGGGAGATGGAATGTTATCAGTTAGATCTGTTGGGGCGTACCTCTATGCACAGCCTTGGCACTGGAACCCTACTCCCATATATGGGTTGGGCTCTGCTCTTCTCTGGAGTTACCCAGGGTCTGAGGCCCCAGGGGCGCGTGGGGTTACTTACAAGTATCCCGACTGACTGCACGTTAGAGTTTACCCCAGTGGACAAGAGGGTCATCTCTCTATGCCTGAGGGTCATGAGTGAAAAAGTCTGACTGTTGTCTGTGCGTATGCACTAAACAGCAATTCAGAGTATTCAGCTTTTTTGGAAATCCTGAATGGAGTCCCCCACATGTCCCCGGGAACTCCATGGTCCTGCTAGACACACACACATAGGTAATGATGGAGATACCTGGAGGGACGTGATTGAGGAGGAGCAATCATGCAGATATTCATCACAGATATTCTAATTTGAAAACTTATTTTTCTTATTTTTAGAAGTGGATATCAGGTTGTACAAGCATTTCACTTCATAGCATACTATGTAAGACTGTGTATGTGACAAATAAAATTTTCATTTGAATAATAGTAAATATTCATTTTGTATATGAATAAGTAATCTAGCAACTTTCTGTTTCGTTGTAGATGTATTTGAACAAATATGTTGATTCCAATATGTTAAGCAAAATCTGCAAAAATACTTGATACAGGAACTAAGAAAATGCATAAAGTGTAAGGCTCAACATGGCATGGGCATGTTCTAAATAATAAATATAAAACTAGACAGGTACATTTTCTGAAGAAAATGTGTTTGGTGCTTGCTGTGAGAAAACTTCTGTCTCTGGGCCTTTTATAATGACAGTCTACAGGATTAGTTGCTAAGAGGCTCTAAATTGGTTGTTAGTCTGTGGCTCAACATCTTCACAATGATCTTAAGAGAGTGATTGGTTGCCTGAGTAAAATGAGCCCACCCTCATGTCTTCATGACAGTGGAATCCACAGTTAAGTTCAGTTTAAAAGTTCATATGAAAGTTAACATAGCAGAGAATGCATCATAATATGTCAATATGGCATACTTAGACACTTCTTGTGCCCCAGGGCCCAACTTATACCCTCTTGCAGGGTATGTTCTGCAAGCCTCTTAAAATCTTACATTATCAAAAAATTCTTGCTCTGCACTAAAATCCATCAAAGTTGGTCTTAGTGTTAAGTCTATGGGATTTTTTGGGCAGTAAATTGACCCCCACCCCTTAGAAAAGTCATAGCACCCTTTCCTGAATAAGCCACATGATTTGACACCTCTTTCATTGGTCTACGACAAAAGGTACAGGAATAGTTATGTGCCAAAGTTTATATGGAAAAATAATATAAATAAATAAATAAATAAATAAATAAATAAGCCTGCAAAATAATACAAGTGATGTTTTGCTTCACAAGCACCACTAATTAAGTGTATGTATTACAATTATGTTTGCATAAATGTAAAGTGACATAAAAAAAAATTCCAAGTCTAGTCTAAAATTTTGTGATTTTTAAGGCCATACAAATATGTAGGATTCCTGGTTTGACTTGAAGACCCCTTGTATATAAAAAGTAAAATGCAACTACTCAGTTTCATCAGTGAAATCATTTTCCCACATTGCCCAGATGGCTGCAGAGTAGAATAACTTAAAAATTAGATTTGAGTAGAATTCAAAATAAAAATAAAGCTTGTTAACATTTTAGTTTAACAATTAATATATTAATAATTTATTATAAATAAAATCATAAAATGTAATACAACAGTAGCTTATTTAGCACACATAACTGTTATAGTCCTAGATTATACTACTGCACTACTACATATTTGCAGTGCTCACTCACTCATCATTACTGCGTAATCCTATATTCAGGGTCACGGGAGCCTGGAGGCTATCCCAGGAGACTTGGGGCACGAGGCAGGGTACACCCTGGACAGGGTGCCAATCCATCGCAGGGCACAGACACACACACATACACTCACTCATTCACACACTACGGGCAATTTGGGAATGCCAATTAACCTAACCTACATGTCTTTGGAATGTGGGAGGAAACCGGAGTACCCAGAGGAAACCCACCAAGCACAGGGAGAACATGCAAACTCCATGCACACAGAGACGGGAATCGAGTCTGGCCGGGGATCAAACCCGGACCATGGAGGCAAGGCGACAGTGCTAACCACTACACCACCGTGCCGCCTATTTGTAGTACTACAACTACTGAAAAAAAAATTATTTGTACCTGGTGTACTTTTCTTCAAGTTGCAAATTCTACTAAAGTACAAGCAAACAAAAAAAAATTCAAACAAAACAACAAAAATCTACTTTTTCTCTAAGCATTCAGGTATTAAAAATACTACTTTTACATTATACTATATATTTAAAAAACTATACAGATAAATTAATAATAATACTGTAGTGGTAAACCATAGTATTTTAAAAGAAGTTACTGTAGAGTGCTATCAAGTTGCCAGATTTTTTGTATTATGTTGAGCTTTTTACAGATACTCAAAAGGAGATTTATATGTGAGACTGCTGTGGAGTTTTGTTTCAAAAGAAAATTCTGAGACAGGACACTTGTTCAAATGTCTGCTTTTTAATTTTAATTGATCACCATATACTGTATTTTCTTAATATATGTTAATCAAAGAAATAATGAGATCTCTTTTACATTTTTCCCCTGTAGGCTGATTTATCTAGTTATTACAAGTAAGTACAGTAAAATCTGACCGGAGCATTATGATTAATCTCCGTAATCTGAGGAACTGTTTTGTAACAAAGATCTGCATTCAGTGCATTCTCCCTGAGGGGTATGTCTCGCTTTTTAAATCGAAGTAATTGTGCTTTCTCTGCCTGGATTCTGGTAAGTAGATTCAACAACAAAAGAACAGGTTCAGCTACATGCAGGATGAACCTGAAATAGGCTCACTGTTTCATTTCTAATTATTATTTATTTATTTATTAGTTTTTTTATTTAAAATGAGAATAATTACTTTTTTTATACGTTTATAACAAACATATAAGACACTGTAAGAGAGTAACCTCTGACTGAACCAACAGAACTGCTTCCAAAATGTGTATACTTTATTATGTTTGTAGATAATAATTGTTTTTTTTTTTCATAAAATTTAGATCAGGACATTCACAATTTCTACATTTAATTTTGGATGGGCGTACTTTAAAATGTCTATTTTGCACCTCACACAATAGGAGGAACAAGGAAGCAAAAAAAAGCTGGTTCTGCAAGTGTGTAATAGTGTGCATCATTACTCATTGATTTGGAGGGTTCTCTGTAAGTCAGCTGTCAGGACAACACAAAAGACAACTGACTTTAAACAAACTTGTTAGAGTTAGAGATTAGTGTGTTACATGCCAGGTGCCTGGAGGTAAGACTTTGTAATTATTATAAGAAGATGCTAAAGATTAAATGCATACATTTATTCTAATTGTTTTAATAATGTTTATTTTAAGCATTTGTCTTATTTCAGGTTTTTTTTTTTTTTGCATTGAGTTACCCTATAACTGTTGTAGGAGCCTATATTATTTGTTTCTATTAAATTTTATGAATACAATGAATTAGAAATTAGTACTGAAATGTACTAAACAAAATGTAAGATATTCACAGTGCCCTAAATTGTTAAATTATGAAAGCAAAGAAATAATGTGGTGTGAAACATTTACAAAAATTTACAACAAGTAAAAAAACTCCATGAAATCGTGTTGTGTATTGTAAGCTTTTTTCATAAGCATTAATGGGCAAGGGGAGTTTTGTTGTTGTTGTTTTTTGAGGGCCATTGATGGTTCATTATTTTTCATATCAAACAAGTTATAGCAAACTAACTAAATATTTTGATAACAGCATAGAAAATCTGGATTCTAAAAAATCTTATTTTAAGGCTTTTCAAAATTTTAATACTCATCAGTAATAGTCAAAGTCTTTATAATAAATCTTCAAAAAAAAAAAAAAGTCTATATGTCTGTTTGCTCATGACAGTACACACCCAGAGTGAAGAAGAAAGGGACTGAAATGCAAAAGAGGAGGATGGAGATGGCACAAATACAGGAGAAAAGAAAAACCAAAAAGGGAGCCAAACCAATCACGAAGTGAAAAGTAATCAAAACATTATATAAAATAACTGAAACACTAAAAAGAACTTTGTAAGTACTCTATTAAGTATGTGTTTTATATACAGTTTTTGTAATGGTCATCTATAATTAGCAAACTGATTTTGCACAGACTACTTTTTCAGTCTTTCTTCAAAATGTTAACATAATCAACAGAATATATTCAACATATAGACTAAAATATGATAATAATTATTATGTAATACTAAACTTAAAGAAATTTAATTTTCCTTCATGCTATGTAGCCATGGTGTGTATGATTGTCGTCAAGACAGTCACTAATGGCAATTTGAACTCTAAGTCCTTCGTTAGTGTAATACAAAACTCACAACATTCTGTATCTTTGCGGAAGGGTGAATGCCAGTAAAAGCACTGGGGAAAATTAAACCCTTTTTACTGCAGACTTTTTAATGTTCCCAACTCTGGTAGGTTGCCTAAAACACTGAAGTGATCAACTGCAGTTTGCAATCTGTGTGAACATCATGGTCAGTGCAGGTAAGATTTTCTTTATGTACAACTGTAAGTTTTATTTACATTGTATTCTTAATTATGATTCATTATAAAAGGATAATAAAAAATTTTCGTTGCCCGAATTGCTGACCAACAACCGCATTGTCACCACATTGTCATCTTGGTTACACTGGTTTATACTAAATCATTCGTTCTAATACACTATGGTTTCCTTAGCGACAAGAAACTTATAGAAGATACTTCACATAAACAAATTGTATGTTATTAGTGAAACTGTGAAGCGCTTTTCGGGTATCTTTTTGGTGTCCCATGTATCAGCTTATTTCATTTTTTAATTTTTTACTACAAGGGTAGTACAAGTAAAAATTCCACCATTTTGTCAAAATTGCTTGTTTGGTGTAGTTTTTGCAGGATTAAAAAATGTATAACTCCATCTCCCACAGTTTTGGCACAATGAATAAATCAGCCTGCAGTTGTGTTAGTTGTTACAGTACCTGTAATTTATTACTGCTGGAGTGACTGCAATAGCAGTAAAAAGATGCTGTTTTGCACAAAAAGTATCTACACTTCACTGATTACATGAAAGAAAAAAGCAATGCAAATAGCTCATCACTACGTATTAATTAATTTGTTTGAAAATCTGATGGCTATGTCTCATGCTTTATTCAAAAGGTTAAAGCTCCTTAAATAAGGTTCTGTAGTGGTTTTTAAATAAAACATTTAAATTTACAATCCGAAACTTTTTTTTTTTTTAAACAGTCTTTCATTCGCTTTTTCCTGACTGCCTCTTGGTTGTCACCATGTAATTGGACTGCCTTTTTCCCTAAAGCTTTTACTTAATGATAGATTTACTTGTGCAGTAAAGATGTAACTTCATCAATCAAAGAAAATACAGGTGTGTTGAAAATAATAGCAGTCCAACATCAGTAATCAGATCAGTAACTGTTTTTGGGAGAAATTATAATTCTTCATGGTTAATATTTTACTTAGGTGTAGTGGAGTAATAGAAAACCAACAGATCCAACAGTCAAGACTTGAATGCACCTGATTCTGTATAATTTAATCATTAATTGAAAAGGGGCATGTTCAAAATAATAGCAGTGTGGAGTTCAATTAGAGAGAGAAATTATTCTGTGAAAAACAGGTGTTAAACAAGTTCCCCTTATTTAAGGATAAATACAGAAAAGGTTGTCCTGTGCATTTCTCTCTGAAACTCAAGAGTAAAATGGGTCGTGCCAGACATTGTTCAGAAGAACAGCGTACTTTGATTCAAAAGTTGATTAGAGATAGGAAAACATACAATGAAGTGCAGAAAAAGGTAAGCTGCTCTGCTAAAAATTATATCAAATGCTCTAAATTAGAGACCAAAACCAGAAAGATGTGGAAGAAAAACGGAAAACTACTATTCAAATGGATCGAAGAATGACAAAATTGGCAAAGACTGAGCCAATGATCAGTTCCAGCATGAACCTGTGAGTTAAAAGTTACCTATTAGAAGACTGCTATGTGAAGCCAAGCAAGAGGCTGAAGAGGCTACAGTTCGCCAAAGAACACATTGACTGGCGCAATATTTTGTGGACTGATGAAAGCAAGATTGTTCTTTTTTGGGTCTAGAGGCCGCAGACAGTTTCTCAGGCGACCCCCAAACACTAAATTCAAGCCACAGTACATTGTGAAGACAGTGAAGCATTGAGGCACAAGAATCATGATATGGAGATGCTTCTCGTACTATGGTGTTGGGCCTATTTATTACATTTCAGGGATTATGGATCAATTTGAGTACATAAGAAGACTTAAAGAGGTCATATGACATATGTTGCCTTATGTCGAAGAGGAAATGCCCTTGAAATGGGTGTTTCAAACAGGCAACCACCCCAAACACACCAGTAAGTGAGCAAGATCTTGGAACCAGACCAACAAGATTAACATTATGGAGTGGCCAGCTGTTTCTGAGACAAAACCAAGAAATGCAGAGGAATTGTGGCGTGTAGTACAATTGTCTTGGGCTGTAATACCTGTTCAAAGGTGCCAGAAGTTGGTTGACTCCATGTAGCACAGATGTGAAGCAGTTCTCAGAAACCATGGTTATACAACTAAATATTAGTCCAGAGATGCACAAGAAAGATTCAACTTGAAGCATTTTTGTTTAAACAGTAAATTTATCGCTTTGTAAAGATGAATAATGACACTGCTATTTTTTTGAACAGACTAATATTTGTATTTCTTCACTTTCTGTAAGCTACTAATAAATTTAGCATTTTTTTCTTCATGTTGTGATTCAAAATAGAACGTGCAGGGTGTCCGATGCATTTGTTGATTTAGATTAAAAGTTATTAAAAGGATATGGAGCTTTACTCACTTTTTTCAACACACTGCTATTATTTTGAAGACAACTGTATATAGATAAGCTTTACAGTTCCATTGCCAAAAGGACAAAAAAGGGTTTGTTACTTTTTGTATCATTGTACACCAATTTGCATATGTACCCTTTTCCATTATGTATTCATTTCAGTTGATATAAAATTCCTTTGGTCTGTTTTTCCTTAGCTTTTAACATTGTTCCTTAGTAGCCTCTTCACAAATGATCATGCTTGTAAATCCAAATGTTTATTCTTTATCTTGATCCTGCAGTAAAAACTTCAGAATACTTGATGCTGTTTCCTGCCATTTTCCTCATTCTTATGTGTGTAGTAGACTCACACGGACTTCCTGAAATTTCAGACTCTGTTGTAGAGGTAAATGTCTCTTTAATATTAGTAAAATGACCTAAAGAAACTAAACAGTATCCAGACATACATTCTAAGCTTAAAATTAAAAATAATTTAACTTGCATTTGAAAACAAGAAACTCCTACACGTTTCTGTACATGGGTCTAATAGTCTAATGAATTTCCTTTATTATTGTTTTGTTTTTCTAGTTTAGCAATACAGAGGGACAACCACATAACTTAAGAGAAAAACGAGATGGTAAATAGGAATTCCATATGTTGTAAAAGCATATAACAAAATTTCACTTTATGTATTAAAATGTCCTCCAGAATTATTGCACCACACACACATAAAAAATATATGCTCATCAGGTTTTCATTTAAAATATTTACGCTGTTGGCAAATTATATAAAATATTACTAAACCTTGGCTCTAGTATCATTATCACAAATTTCAGGACATTCATCTCAAACTCCATATTTGAGCTCATTTGACCTCAAGCACAAACCTAACAATTTAAAATTAAATAAAAAACTAAAAAGTGTTGTGCATAAAATGAGGGAGCAATATCTTCAAAATATCAAAAAAACTGTAAAGCAGTTGATAAATTTGTTAGGATTTAAACATTTTTTTTTACTTAAAACACTGTGAAAGCTTGCAATAATATTGGAGGCATAGCGATCTGTATTTTTGTATTTGTTACCTAAATAGCTAGTTGATTGAATGATTGACTGACTGATTGATTGATTGATTGATTTCCAGGTAACACAGATATACTAGAATACATCGTAGTGGTTGAGGTGAATGTGTCACAGTTTATTTTGATTGAACAAATCAAATCATCATTGAAGAACATCAGTTTTCCATTTCAACTAGACAACACTACAGAAATTGAAGGTTTCAACATTACAACAGGTAAAGCTAATCTATTATTAAGATTGTGCTTTGACTTTTTTATTATGCTTTTAATAACTAGTGAAATGTGGTCAGAGAAATATCCTGAATGGGTGCCTATTGTACAAGGATGTAGGTGCAGTGTTAAAATCTGGCGTTGCTTCTGTTTGTCAGCTGATGACATAAATATACTGAATAATCAGGTTTTTCCATCAATAGATTTTTAATATGACTCTGAGCAGAAATAAATGTTGTGATATTGTATAAGCTTATTAAAATTATGTCATGGCCATATTCAAAGAAAAAGGTGGTCCCACAAAATATTAGTGCGCGTGTGTGATTTTTTAAATTTATTTTTTGGCTGGGCAGTGTAAATTTTCATTCCCAGGCTCCCCTCATGGTGTAACAGACGTGTTTGTTCTTCCCTTAGGACATAGGCTTGCCCATCCCTATTTGGTACCTGTTGTATGATAGGGGACAGCTGGCTGGATTCTGGTCTGCTAAGTACTTTTACAAAAGTAAAAAGTTTCTGGCTATGAGCAGGCTAGTGCTTTAAATCAGGATCAAATAACTTCATGCAACCAGTATTATACTAGGATGAATGCTACTTTGTGCTACTCTGCATGCTACATAATATGGCATTGATTTAATGCCAAATGTCCAGCAAAAGATCTTTGTTTATTTGTTCCGTTAAATCTGCATCAGAAGCACTTTGAATTGCTTTAAGTGTTGCAGGTCTATTTTCCTAGCCAGGGGTGACTTATTGTCAGAGAATATAATAGAATATTGTTGTATCCTTCTGGGGCACTGAGTTGTTTAAATATTGCATTTCTCAGATATTATCAACTGTACTACTTTGTAGTGTTTATTGCACATACAATTCTCAACTCAAAAGATTAGTGCTCAAACACAATCTACAATGGGCCATATTAAGTTACACATATAAAGTAAGGATTTAATACTAAAACTGTTCATATTGGTATTCAGACCTCAGATATTATTCAGATAGTTGCATGTAATTCTTATGCATGTGGCAGAGTTTGCCTAAATGAAAAGCAAAACATATACCCTCACCACCCACTTCATTAGGTACACCTGTTCAACTGTTTCATAATATAAATATTTAATCAGGCAATCTCGTGGCAGCAACTCAATACATTTAGACATGTAGTCATGGTTAAGACAATCTGACGAAGTTTAAACTGAGCATCCAAAAGTATGAAAGGTAATTTTATTGACTTTAAATGTGACACCAACGTAGTAGTTGATGCCAGATGGACTGGTCTGAGTGTTTTGGAAACTGCTAATCTACTGGGATTTTCACTCACAAACATTTCTATGGTTTATAAAGAATGGCCTAAAAAGGAGAAAAGATTCATTGGGGGAAAGGCCTTGTTGATGCCAGAGGTCAGAGGAGAAGAATCAGACTGGTTTGAGCTAACAGAAAGGCAAAAGTACCTCAAATAAAACCTTGTTACAATTGAGGAATACCAAAGCGGATCTCTGAATTCACAACACATATGGCAGATATGCCACAACAGCAGAAGGCCACAAGGGGGGGCACTCCTGTCAGGCAAGCAGTGACAACAAATTGCTCAACAAAATTAGACAATTGGAAAAAAAACATTGCTAGGTCTGATGAGTCTTGATTTCTGCTGAGATGTTTAGATAGTAGGATTATAATTTATGAATGTCCAACAAGTTTGTTAAAAACTCCTGAAGCTGTTTATTATCCAACAGAACAAAGAAAATGTATTAAAACATCCGAGTTATTCTTCACAAAGTTTTCTGAGGTGGCATGCTTCTGAAAAGAGCCCAGTTAAAGTAAAGTGTATATGATTACCAAGATAACCATTCCACAAACAAACATATTCGAGTATATTGGAATATAATTAACTGATGTCTGTAAAGTTACATGTTCTGGTAACTGCTGTTAAACACTGAACACTCTATAATTAAACTACTGGCTTGCAGTTGTACTGATCAACAGTAACTTACTATTTAAAAAAAAAAAAAAAGGTAAAAAGTATTTTTTTTTAGTAAACACACTTTTTAACTTAGGACCAGGCTTAATACTGTAACCAGTTGACTGATTTTTACCATTAAAAAAAAAAAAAAAAAACTTTCAACCTCATTACTGTAAGTTACCTACACATGCTAATCCACATGCTAAACCACCAACAGGTAGCATTTGAATTCCTTTTGCGATTTACGAATCTGTGTAAAATATACTACATGTTTTTGACCACAGACTCTGTGGCTTAAACTTTATCATTTTTTAACTTTCTATCGTTTTTAACATTTTAACTCCTTGTCAGTTAATTTTAAATTCGACAAAAAAAAAAACCCACCTTCACCGTCTGCTTTGTCTTCTTCTTGATCTTCATTTGATCCGCGATAAGCAAAATAGGAGGTGCGCTACCGCCACCTAAAGGTCTGGATGAATGATACTTGGTAAAGTGGTTTTTGACATTTATACATAATGTCATATTCAGAAAGTTTGCCATTTGCCAGTTTAAATTCAATAAACCATTAGGGTGTAATACACATTTGTAAAAGGTTAGCCATGTTGATCAACTAGTGACACCTGGATGTACTGTATGATAATATAACTGGTGACTGGATTTTTTTTTTTTTTAATTTATAAAGCTAGATTTCAAAATAAAACATTAATCTATTACAAAACAGTTTTGTAATGGATTTTAGTCTCTAATGGTTTAGTTTCTCTTAGTAATTAGAGAAACTTCCTTAGGTACTTTATTTTTGCAATTCTAAAGCAGAAAGTTTGAATAATTTGCACCCTGCAGTGTTTCCCATCGTTTTGAAGTATACCTGTGGTGGGAGCCAGCAGAGAGGCCGCATTACCTGCAGCACAAAAGTGGTCTACTCTACACAACACAATATTTAGATTTATTTTATTTTCTATTAATGTCACATTTCAGAGATCCAACCTACTAACCCTCCCCTCATCTACTTGTATGTGAAGAAGTAAGATGAAGTATATAAAAAATATTAAAACAGTCTTTAGTGTAGATGGCACTGTTTGTCAGAGAACCCTAGCCCTTAAACCCCAAAGCACTTTTAGCCATTCTTTCCATTATTATGTTTTAATTAATATATAGGTGTCAGTATTGTGCAATATATAGTGATTTTTTTAGCACAACCTAGACAATCTAATGAACTAAATTTAATTACATTTTAACTAACTATACACACATGACAGAGGAAATTTTTTTTAAAAAGGATCAAATAGGCAAGAAATAGAACAGAATTATAGGATTACTTGTGACCATATAATAATAATAAGAAGAAGAAATAAAGTGACACGTGATGAAAACCCTCTTTGTCAGCGAACATAAATTTGTATGAAGGACATAATATATAATAATATGCATATTTTGTGAGTTCTATATGTTTGCATCATCATTCCGGTAGTACATTTTTTAAAAGTAATGATGAGTTTAATGCTACATGAAATATCAGAAAATCCAAATGCACAGTTTACAATCACTGTCTACTTTATATGCGTATCTCTGAGATTTAGAGGTAATGAGCCATATTTGAGGCACATTTGAGAAGTTTAAGAAAACGTCTAAAATCTCACTCAAGACTCAAAGACAGCTCATTTCTGTATCTGTGAGCTGCACACTAAATCTCAAAGATATGTGTTATCTTTGGGGGAATGGGCCGCATTTGACACACCTTTGAGAAGATGCAAAAAAAATCTAATTCAAGTCTCAAATATGGCTCATATTTGTCTAGGTGAAAAAGAAGAGATTTACATAAGACGTGGTTTTATAATAATAGTTTTTGTCTGCATTGCAATATATCATACATGGTCCATTCATATATTGCATTATGTTAATAAATATAAGTTCTAGTTTCCTATATATGGAAATGTACTATTTAATATACTGGATTATATTTTACAATATATTGCCTTTTTTCCCCCGTAATGGATGGCTGGTGGTTTGTAGGTAGACATCTAGCTATTAAAAAAAAACCTCCGCAAATTAATAATTCATCTTCTGTGTAAAGTATCTCTGAATAGTTATATGTTTAATCTTTTATCTGTTGTCAACTGTGGCTCATATTCAGTCCTATTTTAGAGAAACCTCTTTGACCCTTTTTAATTAGAGAAACATTACTAAACTGTATTTTAATCTAATTGAACCATTTATCTGGTTTTTTTTAGATATACTTTTCTTTTTGAGAAGTATTAGGAGCTAGAATATATTTTCATGTTTTTGATTATTATCACAAAATAGATTTTACATTATGTAAACAGTATTTGACTGTAACTTAATTTATTTCTGATTTTCCCTAGTGTGCAGTTGGAATGGTTCTGAATATAAGTGCATGTGTGAGGACCAGTATTTATGGGCATGTGAAAAGTGCATGATATATGGATCTTGTGATAATGTCACCAATGGGTTTTGTGGTTGCATCAATGCTCTTCCAAATGATGGACAGTTCTGCCAACTAATAAATGAACTGACATGTATGTATGATATAAATAAAGCACATAAAAATGCAATGCAAAGGCACATAAAAAAAATTCCCATTAATATATTTTAATTGATAAGTAACCAGTTTTGCTTTTTTTGTTTAATTCCAGTAGAGTAAAATATTATTTTCTAGTCTTAATAGTTTGATTAACATTTTTTTAGAATGGACAAAAGAAGGCAATGAATATTATGCCACTTGCCCATACTAAATGGTGTTACACACCAAAATAATTTGAACAGAGTAACAAATGCTGACACTCTTAATCAACAAAAACTTGTTAAAGGTATAAAGCTATATACAATTAATATTACAACATTTACGTGTGTCAGGACATTTGGAATATACTATTCCTAATTAAGTACTATATTTTACATAATCTTGGTGTTCTTACTTTATAGATACCTCGGCATGTCCATCTTCATCAACCACAATAGGTAAATCTCTAGGGTGAACTTACTTTTGTTCTTTCTTATCAAGCATAACATTAAAAAAGATTAAGTAAAAAGCATTAATGATCTGGTTAAATACCACAGTATGGTGGATAGAAGACAGACCATGGGTGATGGCTAGAAGGTCACAGCATTTTCAAAAATCTCAGACTTGCAGTATGCTGTGATGTGTACACACCAAAAATGGTCTAAGGATGGAGAGCCAGTGAACTAATATCAGGGTCATGGACAATGAAAGATAAAGTGTCATTTACATATTTATTTTACATATTCATCATTGGGTCTTGAAGCCAAAACAGAAAAATTTGCCTTGCCGTGCTATTTTTCAACAAAGTCATTTAAAAATGCATTTTGTCTCATTTTAATATATTTTATCCAATTCCTCTAATATATGAACCGAGATCTCTTGCTGAAATTTGATATACTATGTTTGATTGATTCTTGAAATACTTTGTCAAAGCTCCTACCTTCACTTTTACAGACACCACAGCTGCAATCAATGGTGATTTAACCACAGGCACCAAAGCTAACCACACCAAAGGCACTGCTGCCATAGCAGCCCTTAACACAGACACAACTAATTTAGCAGCAACAACTGCTGAAACTGTACCTGTAACTGTACGTTCCACAGACACCACAAGCAAAATGACTGCTTCTGTAACTTCAGACGTAACATATACAAACACTGCACATAGAACCATATACACCACAGCTGACCACACCACAACTACTGCCACCATAGCAGCCACAAACACAGGCACTACAATCAGAACAGCTGCTGACACCTCTACCCAAAATACAGCCACAAACAGTACAACTCGTCCAGTGTCCACCATCAAAAACCCAGCAACCATCACCTCACACATTGCAACTACAGACACCACACAAACCATCACGACCAAATCTACAGATATTGCTATAACACCTATAGACGCAACAAAGAAAGATACCTCATACACAACTGCTACAAACCCAGTTTCCACAGATACCACAATCATAACTGCTACAACAGGCATTATACCCACAGATACCCCAATCCCAGCTATAACAATCACAACTGATAAAATCACAGATATCACAAGCTCACTTTTCCAACCCATAAACATCACAATCCCAGTCACTAATACCACAGACATCACAACTACATTCAATACAACAACCACAGATACCGTTACCGCAGCTATGGCCAAAACAAACAAAAGTACCACAATCATAACAACTGAGACAATGGCAGATACCCCTAACACAACTGTTACAACTACAGAAACTATACCCACAGCCACCCCTACTCCAGCCAGAAGAAACACAACTGATACAACCACAGACACCAAAAAAGCAATTACTGCTTTTGTAACTTCAGACATAACATATACAAACACTGCAGATAGAACCATATACACCACATCTGACCACACCACAACTACTGGCATTATAACAACCACAAACACAGCCACTACATTCAGAACAGACACTTTACTCACCTCTACAGCCACAAACAGTACAACTCGTTCAGTGTCCACAACCATCAAAAACCCAGCCACCCACACCTCACACTTTGCAATTACTGACACCATACAAACCATGATCACCACCAAATCTACAGATATTGCTATAACACCCATAGACGCAACAAAGAAAGATACCTCATACACAACTGCTACACACCCAGTTTCCACAGAAACCACAATCATAACTGCTACAACAGGCATTATACCCACAGATACCCCAATCCCAGACGCAACATTCACAACTGATAAAATCACAGATGTCTCAAGTTCACTTTTCCAAAACATAACCATCACAATCCCAGTCACTAATACCACAGACATCACAACTAGATTGAATACAACAACCACAGATACCGTTACCGAAGCCATGGCCAAAACAAACAAAGCCACCACAATCATAACAACTGAGACGATGGCAGATACCCCTAGCACAACTGCTACAACCACAGAAACTATACCCACAGCCACCGCTACTCCAGCCAAAAGAATCACAAATGATACAACCACAGACACCAAAAAAGCAATTACTGCTTTTGTAACTTCAGACATAACATATACAAACACTCCAGATAGAACCATATACACCACAGCTGGCCTCACCACAACTACTGCCACCATAGCAGCCACAAACACAGCCACTACAATCAGAACAGCTGCTGACACTTTACTCACCTCTACAGCCACAAACAGTACAACTCATACAGTTTCCACAACCACAAACTCAGCCACCAACACCTCACACATTGCAACTAATAACACCACAAAAACCATCACCACCACATCTACAGATATTGCTACAACATCCATAGACACAACAAAGAAAGATACCTCATACACAACTGCTACAAACCCAGTTTCCACAGAAACCACAATCATAGCTGCTAGCACAACAAGAATTATACCCACAAATACCCCAAGTGCTAACAATTTACACACTGCTACCCCAACTACTGCAACAACCCGTAAAACTCATATGGAGATCACACCCATCACAATCCCAGCCACCAACATCACCCACACTGCACCTACTGGCATTACAAAAAACATCACCACCATATCTAATGATGCTATAAGAGAAACCTCATATACAACTGCTACAATCACAGATGCCACAGACACTCCAATCATAACTGCTATATCAACAGACACTACACCTCTTGTTGCCTCAACAACTTCCACAGAGCTTGCAACTGATACAACCACAGATTTTGCTACTCTTAAAACCACAACCATCATATTACCAGTTAGCAACAAGACACTCACAGAAACCGGAGACACCACACCAACTATCACTGCTAAAACTATAGAGACCACTACTGCAGCCATGGCTGAAACAAACAAGTTCACAACAATTGTGATGGCTACACGCAGAGATGCAACAACCACAGATAGCACACTTATAACTTCTATAACCACTGATGCTATACCCACAGAAACTGCAATTCCAACTACAACAATCAAAACTGATAAAACCACAGATGTCCCAAGCACAGCTGTCCAAACCACACCCCTCTATATACCTGCTACATCTACAGCCTCTACAAATCCAATTGCATCTCCTGTAGCTACACACCACACAGCTACAACTATTGCAGATATAACCACAGACATCACAGGTGTCCACACCACAACCACTGCTATCAATGAAGCCACAACCGCAAATACCATAATCATAACAGGTACAACTGCAGACACTGCTACCCCAACTAACACCACAACA
Organism: Clarias macrocephalus; assembly: GCA_011419295.1. Taxonomy (NCBI): domain Eukaryota; kingdom Metazoa; phylum Chordata; class Actinopteri; order Siluriformes; family Clariidae; genus Clarias; species Clarias macrocephalus. Next base: position 4,077 of record JAAGKR010009396.1, on the reverse strand, counting down.
AACACAACTCAAACAAACACAGAGGTCACTAACATCACAAATCAAGCTACCAATACCACAGACACTGCAACTTCAAACACCACACAGACCACCATGGCCAGAATTTTAGATGCCACTATTACAGCTATAGACAAAACAATGAACACGATACCTAATGCTCCTTCAACTACAGCTACAACATTCACAAATAATGCAGCCCCAATTGTCACAACTACAGCTCTTCAAACCACAACCATCACATCCCCACTTACTGACAGTACAGACACTGTAATTACAGATACCACACCAACTCTCACTGGTATACCAACTACTCCAACTACAGCCCAAACAAACATGTTTACCACAAGTATGATAGCTAACAGTAGGGATGCCACAACCACAAATGCCACAATCGTCACTATTATGACCACAGACGATAAACCTACAGCTACCATAATTCCAGCTACAACAATCACACCTGATAAAAACACAGATATCACAAGCAAGGATCTCCAAAACACCTTAACAACTGCCAAAACTACAAACACCAAAAACACAATTGCTTCTTCTGTTACTATGAACACTGCAGCTAAAAACACTGCAGGTATAGCCACAGACACCACAGTTGACCACACCCCAACCACTGCTAACATAGCTACAACTTCTTACAGTTTTCAAGTTGCTACCACAATAACAGGCGCAACTGGCACAACTTATACAGAGATCCAATCCATCACAATCCCAATCACCAATACCACAAACACTGCAACTACAGATACCAAAAATACTACCGTCACATCTTCAAATAGCTCGCCTGCAACCATAAACAAAACAAACACATATATCAAATACACTTCTGCTCAAACAACAGATACCACAGACATAGACACCACAATAATAACTGCTACAACCATAGACACCACAAATGCCATTACTGCTTCTGTAACCATAGGCACCTCAGCTGAGCACATTGAAACCACTGCTGCCACAGCAACCACATACTCAGACATTACAATAGCATCAGCCACAACTGCTGACACTTTTCTCACTACTACCCCAACTACAGCCACAACCAGTGCAACACATACAGAGATCACAACCATCAAAAACCCATCCACCAACACCACACACATTACAACTACAGACTTTATGCAAACCATTACCACAACACCTATAGATAGTGTTGCTTCAACCATAGACAAAACAAAGAAAGATACCTCATATACCATGTCGCCAACTCTAGATTCCACAGATACCATAATTATAACTGCTACATCCTCAGAGACTATACCCACTAATGCCTCAAAAATTGCCACAAACTTCACAACTAATACAACCACAGATTTCACAACTACAGCTCTACAAACTACATCCATTACATTGCCAGGTACCAACAACGCACACATTACAACTAGAGATACCAAACCAACTATCAGTGCTACAACTATAGAGATCACTACTGTTGCCACAGCTGACACAAACAAGGTCACCACAATTAGGATGCCTACAAGAAGAGATGCAACAACTACAGATACCACAATCATAACTGGTATGTTGACTGGCACTATATCCACAAATACTCCAGTTTCATCTACAACATTCACTACTGATAAAACCTCAGATGTCACAAGCAAAAGTCTCCAAAACACAATCACCTTGAGAACTACGACTGCAGACACCAAAAATACAATTGCTTCTTTAGGTACTATAGACACCAAAGCTACACACACTGCAGATATAACTACAGACACCATAAACCACCACACCACAACCACTTCTAACATAACAGCCACAACTGTTGACACTTTACCTAGTGCTACCGCAAACACATCTAAATCAAATCCAACTTATACAGAGATCGCAACCATCACAGGCCCAATCACCAACAGCACACACACTGCAACTACAGACACCAAAAATATCATTACCATCACATCTGCTCCTGCAATCATCAACAAAAACACTGCTACAACCACAGACTTCACAATCATAAGTGGTACATCCACAGACACTATATCCACTGCTGCCCCAACATCAGCCACGACATTCACAACTGATACAACCAAAGATTTCACAACCACATCACCTCAAAACACAACCACCACAATCCCAGTTATCAACACCAAACACATCACAACTGGAGACACCACACCACCTATCACTGCTACAACTATAGAGACCAGTACTGCAACCATAGCAGAAACAAAGAAAATCTCCACAATCATGATGAATACAAGAGGAGATGCAACAACCACAGATAACACACTCATGACAGCTACAACGACTGACATAATACCCTCAGAAACCCCAATTCGCATTACAAATGTGTTTGCATCTACAGCTTCTGGAACCACAGATAACAAAGCTGACCACACCACAACCATTGCTAACATAGCAGCCACAAACACAGACACCACAATCATAAAAGCTACAACTTCAGACACTGAAACCCAGACAACAGCCACAAAAAGCACATTTGTCACAACCACAACTATTGCAGTTACAGTAAACAACACCACAACAACAGACACACCACCGACTATGACTGGCACAAATATAGAGATGATGATTACAGATAAAATACAGAATGGGTCCACACTCACAACGTCTACCACCAGATATGCCACAAACTCAGATACTACAGGCACAGCTATCTCAACCACAGCTCCGACAATCACAGCAGCTAAAATCAGAGATCCTACAACTCCAACCATTAAAAGCATCAGTACAACTACAAAGCATACAAGTGTAGCCACAACCACACATACAGCTGCCTCGAATAAATCCACTACAATAGTAAGTTCTACAACCATAGAAACCAAAAACAAAACAGTTCAAAACACCACGCATGCAACCACAGTCTTTAAAACCCCTAATACGACTGCTACCATGACAGCCAATATCACCACCAATACACCAATGGCAATAATCCCAGTCGCAACAACTACAGGCATCCTCACTCAAAAAATAACCACATCAACCACAAGGCCAGCTAAAACAACTGCCCAAACTACAGCCACTACAACCACACCTACCACAACTATAGGCAACACAACTACAACAACAACAGCCATCGTAACCACGACTACAGCTCGAGGTAAGAGATCAAATCTTGCCTGTTATTGTAAATTGTAAATATTATTTTGTATAGTGTAATATTTCTTTGAAAAGTGCCCATGACTTAATTCTTTATTCTTTTTCTAAAACACTTTTTGTATGACAATTAATGTATATAAAGTATATATATCACCATCCTCATCAAAATTTTTTCTGTAATCCTATCCATGTGCTATTAAATTATGGGTCATTAATCATTATATCAACAAATACTGTAGTTTTTCATTTTGAAAAATTCTACACATCCTTTCTAGTAAATTTGAATTTGTTCTGACAAACCTAACAAATACAGTAGGTACCCAGATACACTGAAAGCAGATGTAGCAAAATATAACAAGAACTAACACATACAGAATTAACACAGGTGTGTAAACACATTTAAAATGCATGTACAGGATAAAGCTACAACTTTCCCAACCTCATTTTACCATTTTTCTGATTCTCCCATTGTTTTAACTGCTTAAATCTACATCACCTACATGTCAAACCTTTGTCATTTTTTCACCCACAGACATCCTTGTCATATATTTCTCCATGAAAATAAACCAACAATTTGACATTGCACTCACTGATAAAACAAGTGAAACCTTCAAAAATGTGAAGGCAACGATTGAGAATTCAGTAAGTATTATGATACAGTAAATCTTTCAATACAATACTTTATTTATTATTGAAAGTAGTAGCAGTAAAAGTAACAATCGCCTAATTTTGTTACATCTTGTATCATTTTATTTTTATTACTATTCTTTTACAGTAATAGGAAGAGTACTGTAAAAGTTGTAATATTGTTTGTTGTACATACTTTTGCTTTTATTTAGAACAAATTATAGTTCCTAACTGTGATCACCAGCTATGTACCAGCAAGCTGGTGACAGGATAATGGGCACTCCAGGCTCACCCATGCCCATATATTTTTGTGTATGAACTTTGAGGCACACTGTAGTTCCTCCTATCATTCCATACCATGCTTTACCAGCTCTA
>JAAGKR010009395.1:0-26849 GCA_011419295.1 Clarias macrocephalus | reverse complement strand
AGTGAGTGCGTGAGTGAGTGCGTGAGTGCGTGCGTGCGTGAGTGCGTGCGTGAGTGCGTGCGTGAGTGCGTGCGTGAGTGCGTGCGTGAGTGCGTGCGTGCGTGAGTGCGTGCGTGAGTGCGTGCGTGCGTGAGTGCGTGCGTGAGTGCGTGCGTGAGTGCGTGCGTGCGTGAGTGCGTGCGTGCGTGAGTGCGTGCGTGAGTGCGTGCGTGCGTGAGTGCGTGAGAATGTGTGTGAAAGTGTGTGGTGTGTGAGAACGAGTGTGTGTGTGAGAGTGTGTGTATGTGTGAAAGTGTGTGAGACCTGGCCGTGTCCTGGCTCTGTGTTAGAGTACAGCTGACGGTTCCTCTGGCGGTGAGCAGCGCAGCAGACACACACACACTGTACGCCGCACTGGAGCCCAAACCTGCTCCTGTGGGCAGCTCAGACCACACACACACCTTCAGACCGGGCAGGACTCTGTGCTTAAACACACACACACACACACACACACACACACACACACACAATGACATCATATCCCCCTGTACTAATCACCTGTAGTGTTGTGTGAGACGTGCGATCTCTTACTCCTCACGAGCGAACACACACAGGTATGTGTAGAGGAACGCCAGCGTCGCCGCGCTCCCGGTGTCTGTGGGTCCATCAGCCACGTCCACAAACTCCCTCAGCTTCCTTACCAGCTCGCCGTCCAGCTCCGTGGAGCTCCTACACTCACCTACACACAGTCAGGACACACACACACACACACACACACACACAGATGTCAGTGTATAGAAACGTACTGGAAATATGTGTGTGGATGTGTGTGTGTGTGTGTGTGTGTGTGTGTCTGTGTGTGTGTGTGAGGATGAGCCCTACCGGTACAGTGAGACAGCAGTGGTTTGAGCGTGTGGACGTCCCAGCGCAGAAACGTGTCGATGTTGGGGAGACTGACACACACCTCGGGTGTAGACGTGACCTGGAGCCGCAGGTACGTGCGGAGGTTCAGGCTCACCGCCAGCGCTACCTGTGTGACGACACACCTGTACTGTTAGACAAGAAACTCTATTTAATTTTTTAAAAAATTTCAGATCACGGTGACACAATGATGAGTTGATGGTTTAAAAATCGTGTGTGTGTGTGTGTGTGTGTGTGTGTGCACCTTATTTTAAAAACTAGTATTAGTGCCTGTTGTTGACGATTAAAGAATTAAATCTAATAATAATCTGCTGATCTTTAATGTAATGAGTGATAATAATAATAATATTATTATTATTTCAGGTTGAAGTCCACGTACATGTTTGTGTGTCTCTCTGTCTCACTTATTAACACACAGAAATCACATTCTGTAAGGTCGAGTATCTGACGCCTTGTTTACACTAAGTTGTACTTCTTTGGTGCTCAGACAAATACACTCGCTGTTCGGTAATCGGAGAGAGAATCACAGATGAGAAATGGAAAAAGTCGATCGGATAAAGATGAAGTTTTGTCTTAAAACGACTCCAGCGTGTTAAAATTCACTTATACCACTTCAGCGCTTTCAGCCAAAGTGAAAATATGAACTAATCCCAGTAAAAATATTCACTTTATCTTTTTTAATTAATATCTATTGGTGCAGGTGTTTGTTTACATTGAGACAGTAGCGCATTAGTAGATTATTTTAAAGTAGATTATTAAATCCCACACATAACTGTTCATAACATCACTTTTACTCCACATGTAGATTCACTGATGCTGCAGATTAAACTTTAGGCAGAAACAGAAGGACTGCAGGAGATTCAGTAAATATTCTTTACAGAGAGTTTTGTGTGATGCTGCAACTAAATCTGTCTAGACGGACATACAGGCAGACAGAACATTTTCTGAGACTGGTTTCTGGTCCTACAATTTATGAAACGTAAAGATATCATTAAAAGAGTAAGTTCTGATTCATGCACAGACAAAACCTTAATCTTCTATTATTTATATAGATTTTAAAAAGGCGAACGCGCGCCCTCTGCTGGCGGAGAATCACATCTGCAGCATGGTATTAATTTAAACAGTGAGCTCAGACCAGAAACTGCGTGTGTGTGAGTGTGTGTGTTTACCTTCCCGTGCACTACAGCGTGCTCTCCGTGTAAGATTGATTTCCCCGGAGCTGAAATTAAACACTCCTGAACACACGCCATCTCAGTTAAGAACACACTCACATTCCGGCAAAAACCCTAATCAATTCTAAACTTCTAATACAGGTGGTAATACAAAAATGTGATGCTATTCTTTGACGTTCACTCTACAGACCGGCGTCCGTGTACCGAATTAGTCCTACAATTCCATTTACACATGCAAAACCACACAGGATGCAAAGAACACAAACAATTCAGCTCATTTTAGACTGACAACCTCTCACTCTCTGACTTCCTCATAAGAGATAAAAACACGCCGTTCGCTGGCCAATCAGAACCCGGTTACACGCGCACGGACGGCACACAGACCAATCAGAGCAGATACCGCCACATCGTGTCATCATCTGTCTGCCAGCACATCCCGCCCACTCAGCTACGGAGAACGAGAGAGGACAAAACAATGCGGAACCACGGGAAAGTTACAGAGAAGCGTTTACAATGAGAAATGTCTGCATTAGATAAAATCTCTAGCGAATTAACTTTACAATCTAGTTCATTAACAAGGTGTCTCGATTGTTTACTAATTAATTAAAACAAAAGATGAATAATGATAATGATGATTGTTGTTGTTATGAAGTGCTGCCAAATAAAATAACGAACACATACAGTAACAAACATCACCATCACCTGTATCATCATCTTGATATTCATCATCATCATCATCATCTTCACCACCACCATCACCTTGGTTATCATTACCATCATCTTCATAATCACCATCACCTTCAACATCTTCATCATCATCATCTTATTATTATTATTATTATTATTATTATTATTATTATTATTATTATTATTATTATTAATGGAGATGTTGATTGTTGTTACAAATAATGCACACAAAACAAAACAGTTTATACACAGACATGAAGAGACACATAGAAAATAATTAAATATTGTTTATGTTATTATGTGTATATAAATTTTTCCATTTTTTGTAATTATGTGCATGTAACGTTTCCATTTAACTTGGTGGTAAAAGTTTTAGGTCCAGAGAAAGAGTTTGTTTTAGATGAAAGTCATTTGGCAGTTTTATCAAAAAGTTTCTGGAGTGATAATTATACTGTAATTGTATTCATTTTATTTTATCATTCACTTTATACATTGAATTTTTTTCTGAACAGTTTTTACAGTTTGCTGACATTTTTTCCTAGTGGTTTTAAGGTCAGAAATTTTTGTTAGCAGTAAAGCTTTTTTTTTGTTGCAAATATATAAATGACATTTATATAAAGTAAATATTAGTGCTTTGTTGAACTTCCTTTCTATTTATCTCTCTTCTATAAAGTCTGTTTATTAAAAATTATAAAAATATATTCTGTTTATCGTGAATGAAAAAAATTCTACTGAAACGTGTCCTTCTTTTGTTTAGTTATTACACAATACAACAATAAACATAATTAATTTATTTAAGCTGGTAATATGTAACAACATACAACTTACAGACAAAATCAATTGTGTTTTGTTGAATCTTAAATTAAAATTGCAACCAAGGACAAAAAAGTTATTTTACATTGTTTGTAAAAGTTGACACTCAGTGTCCATAAAAAGACGTCATCACTGTGATTAAGCACTGGCTCTCCTGCTGTTCATCTGTTAACCGACATAACTCTCCACCCCCTCCTCTGTGCTGTGTGTCAGGAGACAATATACAAGTCATAAAAGATCTCAAATAAACTTGGGTTAATTCAGAAACATATTTTTGACTTCTTGAGATTCATTTACTAACACATAATACTTTTTGCACAGCATGAAATACAGAAACTCCTTATGGTGTAAAATGTTTTAGAAATCCTTATGAATTGCTCTTAATGCTTTGTAAATGAGAATACAGTGGAACCTCGGATTGCGAGTAACGTGGTTTACAAGTGTTCTGCAAACCGAGCAAAGATTTTTAATAATTTTTTATTCGGAAACCGAGCAAGTATTAGTTTACGAGCGCCGAGTATCATGTATCACGCATGCGACGCTTATTTTGACACCAAGTGTCACTCTCTCACCTTACCCCCTCCTCCCCCCTCCCCCCACGGCTTCGCAAACACACAGAAAGTCTGCTAGTCTCTTATGGATGTGCGCGCGCAATTTGACACCGGCACACACACACACACACACACACACACGCGCGCACAGACGCTCTCTCGCCTTTTCACCCCCTCAGAAACACACAGAAACTCTGGTTTGTCGCGATTCTTTTCAAAGGTAAGGTGCTGGTTCATTTGCTTTTGTTGTTTTTTTTTTTTACTTTACAGCAGTGATTCCCTTAGTATGCGCTCACACCAGGTCAGAGAGATTTCTTTTCCCCTGTTAAAACGTTGTTTCCGTTGTGTGTGTGTGTTTGTTGTGAAACTTAAAAATGATTCCTTTAGTATGCGCTCATGCCAGTGTCAGAGAGATTTCTTTTTTCCCTGTCAAAACTGTGTTTCGGTGTTTGTGTGTCCGTTTGTTGTGAAACTTAAGTGATTCTGTTAGTATGCGCTCATGCTAGTCTCGCTTTTTTCCGTTAAAGCGGTGTTTCCGCTGTGTTTATGCGTTTGTTGTGACACTTAAAAAGCGAGGTGGGGAGAGGGAGGAGGAGTGTTACTGTGTAAAACGAGGTGAGGGAAGGGGCTAATTCCACACACACACACACACACACGACGCCTGTGCGCACCAACGGAAACACTTATCTGTCAGGATTTATTTGTACTTTTTTTTTTAAAGGTAAAGTGCAGATTAATTTGTTTTATTTTCATTTTATAGATTGTATTAATTATTTTATGTATTTATTTTTTGGAGCTGTGGAACGAATAATTTGAGTTTTCATTATGTCTTATGGTAAATGCTGATTTGGTTTATGAGTGTTTTGGAATACGTGCCCACTTCCGGAACGAATTATGCTCCTAATCCAAGGCTCCACTGTATACTAAAGAAACTTTTTGGTTTCTTTTATTTAATTCATTCTTTGTTAACGTCGCCATGAGCACTGACAAAGTCCATATTTTTGCCATTTGGAACACAACCACAATGGCATGTAGGATGCTACACACTACCTAGGCGTCCTAGTTAAGCACATGCACACATTGGGGACGACGGATGATCTTCCGTTTGCCATTGGATGAATTACAAATGCACTTTTCTTTATATCATCATAGAAGAAGAGTATCACTCAATCTTCACCATACACACTCACTCTTTCTCAAGCTAGCTAAAGAGTTCTGCTTTTGAGAAAGGCTTCACCCATGAGCAGGACAAGGTGTGTGTGCCTTTGGATGTGTGAGCACCATAATATGTGTCTCTGACTGCAGCTTTGTCGTTTTTCTTTCCCAGTTCCAGTGTGTGCTGCAGGACATGGACTTGAACATGGCCACTCATCAGCTTAAGAAAGTCACATAAGTGTGTGTCCAGCTCACAGTGAGGAAGTGAAATGAGTAATATGTTTAGTGAGAGTGTGAGCAGCGTGTTAGTTTCAGTGTGTTTTTCTTCTACAAAGAGAAGATGCAGTTCAGCAGCGAGCCTGTGGAGGAGCCTGCACGGCCGAGCTCCCTCCTCTCACACACTTCATACTGCCTGTAAGTTCCTTCACACAGCCCTTCAGTCAGGTCAATAACTGTGTGTCATCCACATCCTGCTGATCTGCACAATTTTTTTCTTCTTCTTCTCCTTCTTTGGTGTTTAACCAAAGTAAGTTGCATTACTGCCACCTGTAGGTCTCACTGTCACTCATTTTCACAGGTTCAGTCTTAATTTCTGGTTGGAATGCTCTGCAGCGTGGCTCCTATAGTGCGTTCGAGTGAAGCCGATCCTGACGGCGGGAGATATGTCAACAGGTAAAGATCAGGTGTTTCAAAGAGAAATGCTTTAAGTTTGACTTCTTCACAGCTCTGATGTTCTGTTGTTACTCCACAGGTTGAGTGATTACCTGTTCACACTGGCTAGAGTGACGGTGGGCTAATAACCAGTGCCTCTTTACATTGGACAGCTCTGCAAGAAAAGGCAGACAGTGTGCATCCAGCATGTTGGACAGCGTCGCTGTGTACAGGGAAGAGGTGGGGAGCCCCAACTCACCAGGCCTGGATACTGATAATCACCTACCAACTCGCAGTCATCCACAGCTTATAAAAGGGCCATGGAAGCCCAGTTTTTTGAGTAGGTTTAAGTACACATTGAGAAATGAGAAGACGCTGCTTATTTGCACTTTGTAAATAAAAGAGCACTGTTTTCTCTGGTGTGCATGTTTCACTCCACCTTACTGAACTACTACACCAGTTACACAGCTATAAAAGAAGGAAAGACTGAGGATCTACAGGAGACCTCTGCTGAATCAGAAATAAACTTTCCTTAATAAAATCATAAAATCCATCCAGTTTCTTTACCTAAATCACACACACAAAAAAAAATCCTTAAAACAATAAACGTTTACCATTTTATTGTTCACATTAAAAATTACACCAATGGCTTTATCTTCCTTGTATGTTCTCTTCTTCTAGCAAGTCAGAAGGTCTTGTAAAAGTAGAGATGCCTGAATACCAGCCTAGTGTTCAGGCAATTCAGCATTGCTTTCTAAAGTTGAATGTTGAAAATTCAGATTTTTACATTGTTTCACCATGCTTTTAGACTTTATATAGACATACGAAACAGTACATGAACAATTTCTTGCAATCAAACGCAGGCCTGGAGTATTCACTCAACCGTTTGTTCTAAAATCTCTGTTTCTCTTAATGTTATGTCTTAAAAGCTTACGTCGAGGAAAAGGTATCCAAATAATTATCTTGTCTCAAAATCACTCTGTCCAAAAACTGAGGTGATTGTTCACTGATTTGTGAGAGTTTTCAATGTCTTCTGTGGTGGCATGATGGTAACCATGGAAGTAAACAAAAACGGTGGGATTTCATTGGCTGGAGACTGTGAGATTGCCCAATTAAAAGTACATTTCACTTTATTTTACATTTCATTTGTCTAAATGAACCAGTGGTTAGTTCATGTCTGGTGCTAGTGCTGGTTCAGTAGCGAACCTCCTAAGTATTGGTTTTGGGTGCGTTCTGATTGGCTTGAAGTTTCCTGCAAAGTGTTGCATGTTTTGCTCAACTCGTTAACAGTAACACACGCACAACAGGGTTCACACATGGACTTCTTTACTTGTCACACACAAAAACTCCAACAGGTAGAAGTGGTGCATGCGTAGTACATCTGTGTGCATATCCACTACACAAACTATGTGGGGTGTCCTAGGCTAAACCGTTCACTGCATATACTACACAAAGTACACTGTACAGGGTGTTCCAAACTGCAGGGAGGGAAACTGTTCAGTTCAAAGGGAACTGCGAACCGTGTAGGGAACTGTGTAGGGAACAAGTGAACAACGGGTCTTCGTTTGAAGCGGACATGAAAACTTCCCATCAGTCATTGTGCCTCGCTGGAGCACGAAAAAAGTGGAGCTCGAAAAGGGCTTTATACATCTATTATTATTATTATTAATGAGGATGGCATGGCAAGAAAAAGTAAGAAATTTCTAATCTTTCATGTCAGTAAGTGAATCCTTGGAATTAATAACTGGTTGACTCCGCCCCCTTGGCAGCAATAAACTCAACCAGGTGCTTCCTGTAGCTGTGGATCAGATGTTCAGGAGGAATTTTAGCCCATTCTTTCTGGCAGAACAGCTTTAGCTCTGTCATATTCTTTGGATGTCTCATGTTTCTGAGTCTTTTAAGTCATTCCACAGCATCTTAACCGAATAGGTCGACACGGTCACTCCAAAAGGCAGATTTTGTGGACTTGCTCTGGTGTTTTGGGCCAGTGTCCAACTTCTACAAAGTGTCAGCTAATGTACTGTACAGACATTCACACATTTTCCTGATGAATTTTTGGATACCCTAGGGAATTCATCGTCCCCTCTTTGACTGCCACGCCCTGTTTTCCTAATAATATGCAGTGCCCTTTTTACATTAGATGTAGTGCTGCCTTTGGCTTTAGGCTTCCTTTGTGGTGTCCTGCCAGGGACACCCTGCTCATTCAATGTTTTATGTACTGTAGACTCATGAACACAGATGTTAGCCTGTTTTAATTATGCATTCAAATCTTATATTTGACTGTGATTCAGCATTGTTTCTTTACCTCACTGATGAGTCTTTTTTGTGCTCTTCAGGTCATTTTGACTGGGCGCCCATTTTTTGGTAGACTAGCCACAGTCCCAAAGCGTCTCCATTTGTCTAACTGTAGACTGGTAAAAAAATTTTTTAATTGTCTTTGAAATCACTTTGTAACCCTTTATGTAAATCAACAATTCTTGACTATATATCCTCTGAAAGCTCTTTAGGGCGAGGCATGTCTCACAGTAGTGTATTCTTTTTTTTTTATCAGTCAAAGTAGCTCTAGTTCACACCTCCAAACTTATTTAGAATAAGACTCCAAGTATGCTAACACCTGACTCCACTTAACTTTTTTGAGGTCATTAACTATGAACTATGAGGTTCTTATACTGTAGTTGTTCTCAATAAAGACATGAAAAATCTGAATTGTTTATGTTATTATTTTAGGCACATTATATTAGTTAATATTCTTGCCTTAGATGAAGATCGGATCACTTTTTATGACAAATTAATGCAGAAAATCATGAAATTCCATACTTTTTCTTGTTGTAAATTCATCTCGTGAATTTCGATAACACACAGTTACAGTTTATAATGATATAATTTTTATGTTTCAATAAATATTGAATATTTAATTTCTGTAGTGTGAAATTTCCACAGTAGTGATGTAGTGATGATGTGTGCGCTGACATTCCCTGCACACGGAGCAGACAGTAGGGAGTACCCTGTGAAGTACACTGTGGAACGAAACACAGCCCCAGTTTTTCGATGGTCTGGAGAGTCATGTCATTACGTCACTCTCCAGCAATTTCCCAGAAACATTAGCAGCAATGCTAGCAGCAATAATAATATTGTGAATGTGGCCTTGTGGTTTTTAGTCAGCACAATGAACTCAGAAGATAAAAGAGCTGTTTATGTTGTGTTAGTGCCAGCTGTACTTTAGTTCTTGTGAGAATGTGTCAAAGAGCATGGACATAAATGAAAATAGTGGGGGTTTTCACAAATTTGTGTATGAAATACATCAGTCTCAAGAAAGTAAAATTGCAAAAATATGTAACTTTTAATTTGTTTTAGTGAAAGCTGGTTGTTTTTAAAATATGAGGACGCAGAACAGACATATAATGTACAGTCAAGTCCATAAGTTTAGGAATAAGGCATTTGGCCTCTGTACACCACACTGAATTTGAAATTAAACAATCAAGAGTGAAGTCGAGACTTTCAGCTTTAATTCAAGGAGTTTGACAAAAGTGTGGCCTCATTTTTGAGGGTGCTCATAAATAATGGTACAAATAATAGGATGACAAGCAGTCAGTCAATCAGGTGACCAGGTGTGTCCTGTTCCCTCGTTATTCAATGACTAATCAAGCGAAAAAAAAAAAAAACATGGAGGGGTGACATTTGGTAGCTGTTCACTCTCAACTCTCAACATTAGGTCCAAAGAGTTGACTGTGCATGTGAAGAAGGCCCTCATTAGTCTGAAAAAAAAAAAAAAACTAAATAAACCCAACAGAGAGAAAGCAAAAACATAGTGAGTGGCTTGGAAACAGTCATAAAAAGGAGAAATTAATTGACAAGCTCAGCAACAGCAAAAGGCCTGGAAGACCACTGGAGACAACTACTGTATGTGGATGACTGCAGAATTCTTTCCATGGTAAAGAAGAACACTTTAACAAAAGGTGCAAACAACTCATAACGCTTCAGAACAGAAAGGACAGATTAGATTAGATTCTTTAGACTGACATAATTAAAATTAACTTAGACCAGGATGAGGGGAAGAGAAAAGAATAGCAAAAGAAGGGAACAGGTCATTAACTAAAGCATGCCACATCATCTGTTGAACATGGTGGAGGCAGTGTTGTGGCATACATGTGTATGGCTGCAAATAGAACCAGGCAGTAACAGGAAGTATCAGAATGAAATCTGAAGTGTATCTGAAGTGTATATGTCTATACCCTCTGTCCAGATTCAGCCAAATACTGCAAAACTGATAGGACTTTACTTCATACAGCAGATGGATGAGTTTCTCAGGGCAAAGAAATAGTATTCAGGTCAAGTTCAATGTGGTTGAGTACAGAGGACAAATGCTAAAAAAAATTCTTTATTCCATAATTTATGGAGTTGACTGTATCATATAACATATTACACAGTAACATTCAACAGTAACACCTCATTCACATGGACCTGTATAGCAGAGCCTCCACATCATCTACACTAATTATAACCACAAGGTAAAGAACTGGAATGTTCTTAAGGGCCAAGTCAATCACCTGACTCTAATCCAACTAAGCACACACACACACACACACACACACACACACACACACACACACACACACACACGCGCACACACACACACAGCAACTGAAGGTGACTGCAGTAAAGCAAAAGCAAAGCAGCTCAAAGAGGAAACTCGGCATCTGGTGATGTCCATGGGCTCCAGACTTCAGGCATCACTGACAGTAATAGACTTCAACCTTGCATCCTAGTGTTGAAAACATTTATTATATTTATGATTCTACAATTTTATCCAATTTCACTTAAACACTGAAACTGGTAAGAATAACTTGGTAAAGAATTAGTGCGATGTCTTATGTCTTAAAGCCCTTGAATTAAAGCGCTTGATCACTTGATTTCATCAAATCCCCTTTCAGGAATTAGAAAGTGTAAATGTGTTCCCTGAAAAACAGTTCTCCTCTCACCAGAGTCCTTCTTCTTCTTCCAGACCACAATTCAAGCAACGACGGTGACGAGAGCGATGAGCGCCTTGACTACAGCAGTGATGATAGCAATCGGGGCTCCACCTGTTAAATCAGCACAGAGTCTTTATTATCTGCTGCAGCAAGAAATCAGCTTTCACTCTCTACAGCTCTAGTTTATTAGGACCTTTTGGTACTTCTCGCACTAACTCCTTCTCCAAGCTGCTGTGCTGAACCACGCAGGTGTAGGTGTGTTTCTGCAGCTCCTCAGCTGGGACTTTCAGAATGCTTCTCTTCTGGAAGCTTCCATCCTGGTTGGGTAACGTCTCTCTGAGCTCCACGTCCTCATGCACGTCCTCTACCTCCTTCTGCCAGGTGATCATCACTGCTTTGGGGAAGAAACCTGTAGCGTGACACACCAGCTCTGGAGAAGGAGACGAGTGTTTCTGGAACACTGACACCTCGGGAACAACTGGAGAGACACACAAACACAGACATCAATATTAAACCCTGAAAAAGACTGAAAGTGATTTTATATGCAAAACAATTTAGACAGCCAGAGATTTTCCCCAAATTCTAATTAAATTATATCTAATGTACAGTATATACCCTCAGTGACCACTTAATTAGGTACACATGTTCAACTGGTTGTTAATGCAAATATCTAAGCAGCCAATCTACTGCCAGCTCTATGCTGTTCCAAGACGATCTGCTGAGGTTAAAAAGGGAATATCAAAATGAGAAGGAAAGGTGATTTAAATGATTTTGAACACGGCCTGGTTGTCGGTGGCAGGCAGTATACAAAATTTTTTAATCTACGTACTAGAATTTTCACACACTACCATCGATAGAGATTACAGAGAGTGTTCTGAAAAAGACACATTCTCCAGTGTGCAGCAGTTCTTTGGGCAAAAATGACTTGTTGATGCCAGAGGTCAGGAGAGAATAGCCAGACTGGTTCGAGCTGATAGAAAGGCAACAGTAACTCAAATAACACTGTTACAACTGATGTATGCTGAAGAGCATCTGTAGTATCTAATGATACTTTGGTGTACCTAATGAATGCATGTTGAACCTTGCAGCAGATGACTGCCCCAGGTGCCACTTCTGTCAGCTAAGAACAGGAGACTATGGCTGCAATTAAATGGACTCACCAAAATTGGACAATAGAAAATTGGAAAAATGTTGCCTGGTTGATTTCTGCCAAAACATTCGGATGGTAGGGTCAGAATTTGGCATAAACAACTTGAAAGCATGGATCCATCCTGCTTTGTATCAGCAGTTCAGGCTGCTGGTGATGTAATGTTGTGGGGAGATTTTCTTGCCACACTTTGGTCAGAGAAGATATTGTGAATATATTGGTAGAAGGATGCTGAGGCTGGAACTGCCAGACAGGAGATCTAGAGAAAGACCAAGGAGGAGATTTATGAATGCAGTGAGAGAGGACATGAATTTAGTTCATGTGAGAGAAGAGGATGCAGAAAATAGGGTTAAATGGAAGCACATGACTTGCTTTGGTGAGCCCTGATACGGAACAGCCAAAAGACAAAGAAGAAATACCGATTGAGCATGGTTTAAATGTGACAGCCTACCTGAGCATTATTCCTGGCCATGTCCATTACTTTATGACCACAGGATAATGCACCATGGAAAGCTGAAATAATCTCAAACTGGTTTCATGGACATGACAACGAGATCACTGTACTCAAATGACCTCCACAGTCACCAGATCTCAATCCAATAGAGCACCTCTGGTATGTGGTGGAACTGGAGACTTGCATTAGAGATGTGCAGCCAACAAATCTGCAGCAACTGCGTGATGCTCTCATGTCAATATGGAGCAACAACTCTAAGAAATGTTTCCAGCACCTTGTTGAATCTATGCCACAAAGAATTAAGGCAGTTCTGAAGGTAAAAGGGGTCTAATCTAGGCCAAGCAAGGTGTACTTAATGAAGTCACCATTGAGTGTTTTGGAAAACATTGGTCCCACTAAATGTAAACCAGATGGGATGGCATGCAAAATGCTGTGGTAGCCATGCTGGTTAAGTGTGCTCCCTTTTTCGACTAAGTCACCAACTCACCAAAAGAAGCACCACACCATCACACCTCCTCCTACTCCATGATGCACAGTGGGAACCACACATTCAATCATCTGTCAGAACCAAAAATATCACATTTGGACTCATCAGACCAAAGGACAGTTTTCCACTGTATTTTCTTTCCAAGTCTTTTCTGCTCATTGTTCTTCTGAAGAGATGGTTTCTTTGCCACAATTCGACCTTGAAGACCTGACTCATGCAGTCTCGTCTAAGGAAGTGGATGTTGAAATATTTCTGCAACTTCAACTCTGAGAAGCATTCAGGGCTCTGAAGCACTTCAGGGCTCTGAAGTGCTATAAATCAGTGGTTTCTGAGGCTGGTCATTCTAATAAACTTATCCTCTGCAGCAGAGGTAGCACTGGGTTTTCCTTTCTGGGATGGTCCCTGTAAGGTTTTATAATATTGTAAGACATTGTAATCTAATCAGTTCAGCCCTAAGAACAGACCCCTCACTGTGCTTCCTTACGCCTTCTGTGGTAACACCTTCTATATCCTGTACCCAGACGAATATACATCCAAATGGCTCTTGTCTGCTAGAATCCTTTTGTTTAATCAGGAGAATGCAAATGTATTTCCTCTCTCCTGTCTGTCTCCGGCTCTCTCTATCAATGACATGTGAATGACTGGTTCTTTTGATGTTCAGGACGTGGCAACGTTTAAATGTGCTCTCCTTGCTAAGAATAAACTAGAGATCTTCAGACATCATGCCTGCGTGTGTGTGTGTTTGTCTCTCCCGGTCGATCGGGCCCGGACCGGTAAGTGTATCAAGGTGCAGCGGACACAACAAGTTGGGCTCTTCTCCTCTTGGCTTAAAACTTAGCTCGGACACACTACCTCTTCATTTAAAACCTAACAGTCCCCATGAGAGCCAGTTTCATCATAGTGTTTGATGGTTTAGGTGACTGCACTACATTCAAAGTTCTTAAGATTTTTTGGATTGGCTGACCTACATTTCTTAAAGTAATGATGGACTGTCTTTTCTCTTTATTTAACGGAGTGTTTGTTGCCATAATATTATAGGATCATTGACACCACAGGCACACAGACACAATGTGAGGTCTTACAGAAAATATGTACTTTTGTTAGGAAGATGGAAAAGGAAGGGATTTAAGGAGGGAGGGAGGGAGGAAAGAAAGGGAGGAAAAGATTGAGGATGTGCACACGCAAGTCCGGAAGCACTGTTCAGCTGGCATGTAGGCACTCATCTGGCGAGCAATGGTTGTCGCTGCTTTGAGTGATCTTTCAGCACATGTCCCTCGGCAGAAGGTTAAACAATGTTGTACTGTTCACGCACCTTTAGAGCCCCTGTGGCACGTTGCATTACCCCTTTTACGTGCCAATCTCTTTGCTGCTGATGAGTGATGACGGCAGGCAGAGGGACAAAGTGGACTGGATTGCAGCCAGCAAAGTGGTTGCAGTTGTAGCCAGCCAGCCCAGCTCAGCCCTCTTTCGGCGCAGCCACAAACGTGTGTCAAATGCAACAATCCAACGCTTGTCCGGTTATCCTGACTAGTAATGCGGCCTTAACTTCAAGGCAGTGGCCTTTTTCCTTTCGCCAGATGTGTCACAATGGCTGCCTCTTGGCAAAATTGAAAATTCCAGGGCAGCTCCTGCAATCCTTCAGCGGCTGTCTCTTGCCTGGCAATTCAAACAGTGGTATACAGTCCACCCACCTTTAAAGTGCCTGTAGCGCATGGCATTGCCCTGCTCACATGCCACTCTCTACCCCTCTTTTTATATAGTGGAGCAAGCCCAAGGTCCATTGATGTTATTTGCTGCCAGCCATGCCAGATTTAACACACCAGCAGAAGAGGAGGCTGCCTATCAAGTGAGTTCCCAGGAGTGAGCAAAAACATTTTGGCACCCATGTCACTGATGCACCCGTGACAGTATGGATTTGTACAGTGGTTTTACTAGCACTAATAGGGCTGTGCCCATCCCTACCCCTGCACAAGACAACTGATGGTCTACACGTTAAAAAGCCAAGAAATATCACAAATGAACTCTTGACATGGCACACCTGTGAACTGAAAACCACTCCAGGTGTCCATGAATTTGATGAGAATGCCATGAGTGAGCCAAGCTGTCAAAGCTCATTGCAGCTACTTTGAACAATCTGAAGCAACTTTTGTGATTATAAAGTACAGTGGAACCTCGGATTGCGAGTAATGCAGTCCGCAAGACGAGCAAAGACTTTTAATAAATTTTGACTCGGAAAACAAGCAAGTCTTGGTTTACGACTACTAAGTATCATGTATCACACATGCGCTTCTTGTTTTGACACTAAGCATCATGTGATTACAACTGAGCCAATGGTTTTTCTTTCTCTTACGCTACGGAGTTGTGGGTAATCGTCTCCACTGCTGGGTCTTAGTGCGCGTCTCTTACTGGTATAATCTACTGTACATCCGTGCATGCATGTACTGTTTACTATAACATTGTGACCACACGTGTGTGTAAAACATCTTTAATTTTGTGTTTGTAGGCGCGTGTGTACAAAGCGCGTGTACAACACGTTTGTACTGTTTATTATAACACGTGTGTGCACACGTGTAAAGCAAAAGAAAGTCTCCTTAGAAAGATCCATTTTTTCCCTCTCTTTGTTTTAGCCTGTCGATATGAGTGTGCGCACGCGTAATTTGACACAGTGACACACTCTCGACCTTTACACAACCCCTCCACCCCCTCTCGGCTTCTTACACACACACACACACACACACACACACACACACTGCTCTACACAGAAACTCTGCTCTGTCGCAATTATTTTCAAAGGTAAAGTGCAGGTTCATTCGTTTGTTTGTTTTACTTTACAGCAATGATTCTGTTAGTATGCACTCACGCGAGTATCATTAGCGATGTTCCTTGCTAATTTTTTCCGATAAAACAGTCTTTTTGTTAATGTGTGTGTGTGTGTGTGTGTGTGTGTGTGTGTGTGTGTGTGTGTGTGTGTGTGAAATTTAAATACAAGAGGAGAAAGGGTTACTAAGATGAGAAGGGGGAGACGGGAGGGGCTGATTCCTCCGTATTTATTTTTTGGTGGTGTGGAACAAATAATTTGAGTTTCCATTATTTCTTATGGAAAAATTCGCTTTGATTTGAATTATGCTTGTAATTCAAGGTTCCACTGTACTGTACAAGACTAAGGAGTGTGTTGTAATGACAGAGTTAATGTTAATAGTGTGTGCGTATGTTACAGTGACAAGACACAGACCTCACCTTTTTTCTCCAGAGTCTCTCTGCCATAAGACACATACTCATTTATCCTTTTGATACAGGAGGTGCTCACATAGCTCTTCTGTCCCCCGGAAGTCAAACCATTAATATATTCCCCAAACTGTTCACTGATCACAACTCCAGGTTTGGCTGGAATCCAGGTTTTATTTTCTAGATCCAGACGGAGGAAATCTTCTCCATCATATCCTATCTCCATGTATCCTCTAGTGGTGCCGTCATCATCAAGCTCACAGCCATACATCCACTGTAGTGTGTGAACTCCTGCACGCACGCACGCACGCACGCACACACAGACACAGGAATGGGATGAGGTTTACATTGAATTCAGATTTAAGTTGTATAATTTGTCAGTTTATCTGTTTTCCTTGTGTGATTTTCTTTCATAGTAATGGTAGAATGTTAAACATTACAGCCATCAGGATTGATGTCAAAATAACGTGATAAATGTTCACAGTTTGTTTGTTTTTTACCTGTTGTGTGATTAAAGTTCTTCATCACCATATTCAGACCGGTTTTGATGCTCTTCTGAAACACCTGATAAATCTGTGTGTGTCTGTTCCAGTAATCCGAGTTGTTGATCTTCTGTATCCACTCTGTCTTTGGGGTCGCGCTCTTGAGGTCACTGTCATAGTACTCGAACTCCTGTCCATCCACCAAACCCACAACAGTGAATTCTGGGACGGTTATTCCTGGTGTAACTGCAGTGTAGATGTACTGCAGAGTGTGTGTGACTGTAATTATATATAAAGTAAAAAAGCAGTACAATGAATGAAAAAAGTCTCTTCTGTGGAACATCAGCAAAATAAATCTGAATAAAGACGTTCAAACTTAAATACAACTATATGAATATATAATATAATGTCAAATAATATATAATAAAATGTTTTATATAAGAGAATTATACTGTATAGTGTCCCCCTCCTGAACACACTGTGGGGACTAAAGTCTAAAGTCTGCCGTCACTTGCGTTAATATTAATGTTTAACACCAAGGCTGTGATAAGGGGAGATTTGGCAAAGTTACAAATACATAATACATTCTATCTAAAACTATTACTCTGTAATAATAATAACAATAATAATAATAGTTTGAGTTTTAGTTGAATATATTATATATTTGTAACTCTGTCAGATCTCCCTTTATCACAGTCTAAGCATTAAAGTTTAACATTAGAGAGTAAATATATATAATAAAGAGAGTAAACATTAATATTAGAGAGTAAATAAATATAATAACGAGAGTAAACATTAATATTAGAGAGTAAATAAATATAATAAAGAGAGTAAACATTAACATTATAGAGTAAATAAATATAATAAAGAGAGTAAACATTAACATTAGAGAGTAAATAAATATAATAAAGAGAGTAAACATTACAGAACTCACTTGCTGATGACAGATGAAGAGAAACTGTGAGGAAAATCAGAGCTTTCATAACTGTACTGCAGCGACACATCGCTCAGTCTAAACTCTCACACAGTACAACTCTACTATAATAGAGTATAGTACAACTATAATAACACTTATTTATTATTTACTGATTTATTCTTACACTTGGTTGACTTTTTTTTAACTTTGATAAACTTAGTGATAGTAAGTAGATCAGATCCCCAAATATCCTCCAGCTGCCCCAGCGTTCAGAAGCGGCCAGTTTCTCTGAGCTCTGAGGCCTTTAGCGGATCCCAGATGGTCAAACCAAGTGACAATGACTTCTTAGTCTCACAGCAGCGAACAGGCTGTTGCAGAAACCCCCTCAGCAGCTTACATGAGGTGTTAAAGTATGTTCCTCCTTCCAGATGTGATTGGCCCACCCTCACCCCGACCCCAGTGAAAACAGTGGAGAGAGCCGTCAAATACAAGCTGGACTTCAGTACTGTTTGTGTTTAAGCTCTAGAATGGAAGTAAAAGGAGATTTTGATGAAAATAAAACTTTCCATAACCAGTGGTGCAGTGTTTTTATTACTGTTAACACAACTAACAGTTTGTTGTTTGTTATTTTCAAGTAAATAGTTGTCTGAAATTTGCTTGGAAACCTTGTGAAAAGATGTTTGGATTTTAAATATAGTAAACAGTGTATTACTATCAGCACTGATGTATTTTATATGCATCATATGGAGAAAGTCTGTATGTTTGTACATTGTAAACAAATGTGATGTGATGCATAATTTGTCCAAAAGAGCCCAGATTACTCCAACTGCTGCTGGGAAATTATGTTTATCTGATGGGTTTTATCTTGGCCAATAAAGTCACCATAAGATACTAAGAGAAACATCTCCCTCCAAGTTATTAACTCTGATTTTAATATTAGCTTCATTATACAGTAGCATGGAGAACAGATCCACATGTTTTCTCCAGGTTTGTTTCTCATCAAATAAAACATTGAATAAGGTTGAATGATTACCTCAAAGAACTTCCAGAGAATCAGAAATAAGTTTACAAATCACATATTATACAGGAACAGTACAGTACAGTAGACACTCATTGACAGAGATCTGTAACCTCAAGCAACTTGGATTCTTTGCCTCACCTTGCTCCCTACAGACTCTGAGACCTTGATTTCTAAATGAAATGCAACATTTCTTTTATCTGAAAAGAGGACTTTCAGTCCAGCCCTTTTTGTCCTTAGCCCAGGTAAGAAACCTCTGACATTGTCTCTGGTTCAAGTGGCTTGACACAAGTAATGCGATAGTTGTAGCTGGTGTCCTGGATACATCTGTGTGTGGTGGCTCTTGAAGCACTGACTCCAGCTGCTGTCCACTCCTTGTGAATCTCCCCCAAATTCTTGAATGGGCTTCACAATTCTCTCAAGGCTGCGGTTATCCCTGTTGCTTGCGCACTTTTTAAACACATTTTCTTCTTCCATTCAACTTTGAATTAATGTGCTTGGATACAGCACACAATGAACAGCTAGCTTATTTTGCAATGACCTTTTGTGTCTTTCCGTCCATGTGCAGGGTGTCAGTGATCATCTTCCGAACAACTGTCAAAGTCAGCAGTGTTCCTCATGATTGTGTGGAACCACTGAACCAAACTGAGAGACCATTTAAAGGCTCAGGAAACCTTTGCAGGTGTGTTGAGTTAATTAGCGGGTTAGAGTGTGACACCACAAGTCTCCAATATTGAACTTTTTCACAATATTCAAATTTTCTGAAAACCAGTTTTCATTAGCTGTAAGTCATAATCATCAAAATTAAAAGAAATAAACACTTACAACATATCAGTCTGTGTGCAATGAATCTACACAGTGGAACCTCAGATTGTGAGTAACGTGGTTTACGAGTGTTCCGCAAACCGAGCAAAGATTTTTAATAATTTTTTATTCTGAAACCGAGCAAGTATTAGTTTACGAGCGCCGAGTATCATTTATCACGCATGCGACTCTTATTTTGACACAGAGCGTCACTCTCTCACCTTACCCCCCCACCCCCCCCCTTTTCAAAGGTAAGGAGCTGGTTCATTTTTTTTTTTTTTTTACTTTACAGCAGTGATTCCCTTAGTATGCGCTCACGCCAGGTCAGAGAGATTTCTTTTCCCCTGTTAAAACGGTGTTTCCGTGTTTGTGTGTGTCCATTTGTTGTGAAACTTAAGTGATTCCTTTAGTATGCGCTCACACCAGTCTCGCTTTTTTTCCGTTAAACCGGTGTTTCCGCTGTGTTTATGCGCTTGTTGTGAAACTTAAAAAGTGAGTCTGTTAATATACGCTCATGTCAGTTTCAGAGAGATTTCTTTTTTTTCCTGTTAAAACGGTGTTTCGGTTGTGTGTGTGTTTGTTGTGAATCTTAAAAAGCAAGGTGGGGAGAGGGAGGAGGAGTGTTACTGTGTAAAACGAGGCGAGTGAAGGGTCTAATTCCACACACACACAGACACACACACACGGCACGTGTGCGCACCAATGGAAACACTTAAACACTTATCTGTCAGAATTTATTTGTACTTTTTTTATTAAGGTAAAGTGCAGATTAATTTGTTTTATTTTCATTTTATAGATTGTATTAATTATTTTTATGTATTTATTTTTTGGGGCTGTGGAACAAACAATTTGAGTTTTCATTATTTCTTATGGGGAATGATGATTTGGTTTACGAGTGTTTTGGAATACGAGCCCACTTCCGGAACGAAAGTGCTCGTATTCCAAGGTTCCACTGTATATGAATTTCACTTTTTGAACTGAATTACTGAAAATAAATTGACTTTCAAAGATGTTCTAATTTATTGAGGTGCACCTGTATGTTGGTTTCTCCGATCAATTCTGAGCCTGTGAAAACGGAGGGAGTTTGTAAATAAATGGCTGTAATTCCCAAATGGTTAATGAATTTAGTTGTTAAACTCCTTAACTGCTTCAATTCAAGGCCATTGTTGTGGTGTATAGGGACATGAACAGAACAATTGTGACAATGGAATTCCCACTGTTAAAAACAAATAAACTGATTAGCTTTTGGTCTTGAAATAATAATTCCAAGGTCCTAGCAAGGTTAAATCAGTAATAGCTTTTCTAACATTTATGTTTAGGCTTTTATCAGATGTGGTTATCCAGAGCAATTTACAGCCTTTTATAGCATAAGTAGCATAAGGCTATTATAAGCATTTGCATTATTAACAAATTACTGACAGATAGTTGTCTCTAAAAATAGGACATAATAAGTACACTTATAAATACATAAATACAAGTGTTGAGTGGTGATTGAACCCCTCACCGTAAACTCAGTGCATTGCTTTAGTCCAATCACAGTATGCTGTGGTCCTCATCTCCCTCTCAGTTCATCAGAAGGCAACTGGTTGAAGAGTATCCTCTCACCAGAGTTCTTCTTCTTCTTCCAGACCACAATTCCAGCAACAACGGCGACGAGAGCGACGAGAGCCGCGACTACAGCAGTGATGATAGCAATCGGTGCTCCACCTGTTAAATCAGCACAGAGTCTTTATTATCTGCTGCAGCAAGAAATCAGCTTTCACTCTCTACAGCTCTAGTTTATTAGGACCTTTTGGTACTTCTCGCACTAACTCCTTCTCCAAGCTGCTGTGCTGAACCACGCAGGTGTAGGTGTGTTTCTGCAGCTCCTCAGCTGGGACTTTCAGAATGTTTCTCTTCTGGAAGCTTCCATCCTGGTTGGGTAACGTCTCTCTGAGCTCCACGTCCTCATGCACGTCCTCTCCGTCCTTCTGCCAGGTGATGTTTAGTAGTTTGGGGAAGAAACCTGTAGCGAGACACACCACCTCTGGATAAGACAAGTGTCTCTGGAACACTGACACCTCGGGACCAACTGCAGAGACACACATATATCAATATTAAACCACTGGTTTCCCCCTCACTAAAAGTAGAAATCCTTGAGGTAAAAGACAGTTTAGACAGACATGCAAAAACATGTATATATATATGAAACAAGAAGTTACATAGACTAAAACACATTTAAACTGAGCTTTTTACAATTTCTTACATTTAATCCTAGTAATCATTCCCTGTCTTTGGTCAGTTAGAATCAATACTTTATTTTAAGTATGTGAAATAATAGTACGGGAAAATAATTATTCCAGCGTTTATTTCTTTCCTCACATTGTCAGAGGCTCAGAAGTTTCATGGCCACTCCAGTAACTCGACTTTACTGTCCTTAAGCCATTTCGCCATAACATTGAATGCATGCTTGGGTTCAATGTGCATTTGGAATTAAAATTTGTGATCAAGCTTTAACTTCCTGGCTGATGTCTGGAGATGCTACTTCAATATATCCACATAAACGTCCTTCCTCATGATGGTTTTGTGCATCAGTCCTTACTGGAGCAAAGCACCCTCACAACATGATGCTGCCACCCCAGTGCTTCAGGGTTGGGATGGTGTTCTTCAGCTTGCAACCCTCCACAAAACCATCATTATGGGCAAACAATTCACTTTCTGTTTCATTAGACCAGAGGACATTTCTCCAGAAAGTAAGATCTTGATCTTTGTCCTCATCTGCAGTTAGAAAACTGTAGTCTGGCTTTTTTATGAGAGCCTTTGCTGTTGTTTTGGGATGAATTTGTACTTTTTGTACCAAACTTTGTTGATTTCTAAGAGACATTTCCTCCTGAGTGGTATGATGGCTGTGTGTCCCCTTAGTGACAATTTGTGTAGTACTCTTCGTTCCGATGAACGTGGAATTGCTCCCAAATAACTGACTGAGCTCTGGGCTGATTTCTTTTGATTTGTCAAACAAAGAGGCGCTGAGTCTGAAGATAGACCTTCACATATACACAAACATGTACACCCACAATTGACCCAAATAATGAGAAGCTTCTAAAGTCAGAACATAATTTTTGTCATAGACATAGATAGTCTTTATTGTTCAATAAATTAACAAAACCACCAAACAACTGTTTTACTTTGTCATTTTGGAGGATTGTGTGTAGAATGATGAAGTAAAAGGGATTCAAATCTATTTTAAAAGGAATAGCTCTTTTGCACAACATCCATTACTTGTTAATTTGCATTAACTATTTATCCTTGCTGATACTTATGGAACATTTACTGTTTACTGTTTCTCCTCCCACTACCTCAACTCATCACCTCATTAACACAGAGTTCTGTAATGTCATGTTTGTCGCATTGTCACATTTGCACGTGCACTTTATGTTGTCTCTTTTGTATAAAAACGTAGGTAGTTCCCTCTTAACTTAAATGTCAATATGTCTTGTCCCAGCTGACCGGCTAATTTATATTGTTAATTTATGTTGCCTTGTCAATCTGTCTTGTCTCAGCAAGCCAGCTACTCTAATTAGACTTCTTGGTTAGCTAGTTAGTTTTCTGTTAATTTATGTTGTATGTACTGTAGCACCTTGGTCATGGAGGAACGTTGTTTCGTTTCACTGGGTACTAAACTGTATACGGTTAAAATGACAATAAAGCCGACTTGACTTGAGTGTGGAAGATAAAATATTTAAAAAATTCAAAGGGTCTGTAAACTTTGTGTGTGTGTGTGTGTGTGAACATATAAAATGACATATTTAATATTTAAATGTATTTTATAAATGTTAAATATCAGTGATCAGTGGCACAGGACAGAAGTGTGCATAATGTGCAGTTTAAGAGCTGTACAGGATTGAGGAGTGTGTGTGTTGCAGTGAAGGAGTGTGTTAGTATTATGTGCAGTATTAATTTACATTTGTGTGTGTTACAGTACCAGGTCACAGACTTTACCTTTCCTCTCCAGAGTCTCTCTGCCATGAGACACATACTGATTTATCTTCTGGATACAGGTGGTGCTCACATAGTTCTTCCGGCGCTCAGTACTCAAACCATTAATATGATCCCAAAACTGTTCAGTGATCACAACTCCAGGTTCAGCTGGAATCCAGGATTTAGTTTTCAAATCAAAAATGAGGAAATCTTCTCCATCATATCCTAAACGCATGTGCCCTCTAGTGGTGCCGTCATCATCGAGCTCACAGCCGTCAACTGTCCTGTGTGAACTCGTGTAGTCTCACACACACACACACACACAAACACGAATGTGATGAGGTTCAGCTGCACTCTATGTTCTACACTCTCGACCTCTACTGTGTGTGTGAGTATAATTTGTACACACTTTCAGACTCCTTTGTCATATTGTCTAAGATACCAAGAGGGCGGGGCTTTAGTTACACCTCATCAGCCAATCATACACTTCACCACACGACATCAATACAGTAGTTAACTGAATGCTAACGGTAACGCACTACGAACTCGTTGTCAGTTACAGAATATACGTGGAGACAGGATCATTTTTCACTTATTATCAAACACACCTAATTTAATCATTTACACACTGATGAGAGCCACATAAGTGCAGTCGAGTGCTGAAAACAAACCCCAGACCCTGATGGGTCACAGAAGAACACGTACATATGATTTTTTTTACATTTTTCATTTTTCACTTTATTTTGCTCGTGTCTGAAAATACTCCATGTTTACATTCGATCCTATACTGTATATGCCAATGTTAATGTTGTGATGGTCTGTGATCATTTTTGCTTGCTGCTATGCTTTAAAAGCTTCTACTGTTAGAATATTATATCAAAGCTGCCAACTTTCCTGCATTGAGTGCGAGACTCACA
This sequence comes from Clarias macrocephalus, assembly GCA_011419295.1. Lineage (NCBI taxonomy): Eukaryota > Metazoa > Chordata > Actinopteri > Siluriformes > Clariidae > Clarias > Clarias macrocephalus. Next base: position 2,543 of record JAAGKR010009395.1, on the reverse strand, counting down.
CAATCACTCCTCTTCACACGCTCTCACGCCACACTTTAAGTTTCTCACACTTTCATATTCAAAACAATTACAGACTGCTCAGACTTACACACCAGCTGGGGCATTGTGTGGAGAGTGAGTGAGGGCATGTTTAAAACATGTTTAAGAGACGTGTGTGTGTGTGTGTGTGTGAGCAAGATTTACAATCAAACATGCAGCACAATCCCACTTCATATTCTATATCTTTATTTTTCCCTTTCTTCTCCCCTTCTTTTGTATCAATAATGATTCTTTTTTGACCATACTTTCATTCATTTGAAATTTCTAGTTTCACTTTTATTTTGACTGCACAGTTAAATGTGTGTATTTTCTTTTTATCTATTTATTGTGGTTGTTATTTTGTGACTAGATTCTGAGCTTTGTCAATTTTAATCTCCATATTTGTCATGCCAATAATTTTTCGAGGTTTGAATCTTTAAATCTCTCTCTCTCTCTCACCCTTAGGACCAGTGGCTGATCCACTTTTTTAATATAATGTTTAGTTTTTTCCTCTTTTTTATCTGTCTCTGCATGGCCCAGGTTTCCTCGATGCCCTTATACATTCTCTTGTTCCACAGCTGTTGTATTCTCTCTTAATCAGGTGAGTGTTCTTATGAATAGAAATAGTGATACACTATTTTGTGTATGATTAAACTATTAAAATCTGATTAAAATATTTAAATTTTCTCTATCCTGAGTGCAAATAATTGTATTGCCCATAGGCGCATCATAGTGCCGACAGGGGGTTGGGCATGGACTAATTACCCAGGGTCCCAGTGGCAGGAGGGCTCTTGTAATTCTGAAATGAAATACAAGAGATATGGATCAGAACCCAGAGTTCTGTGCTGCACCCCTGCTGCCATGAAGCTTTCATATTGTGGAATTCAGAAAGATTTAGAAGTGATTACTGTTGAGACGGCGTGTTGTTTAAGATGACGTAAAGTTATCAGATGTGTGTTCTTGCTGAAAGTGCTTCTCTGACTGGTTTAGAATATGAGTTTTGTCAGGCAGCTGCTCTCTCCTCAGTACTGCGGACCGTACAGACCTGCTCTCACCACACCTGGGACACTTCCAGTCATACATAGTTAAACATTCCAGTTCTGTTACTGTCTATTATCAAAACTTCTGCAATGTCTCAATGTCAGAGCTAACTGTTCTACAATGGTTTATACTTAACTTACGTATACAAGTATTATATAAGTTATATATATTTAATTGAAAATGTTCTACATAGAAGGAGAAAAATAATCAAACAGTACCGTTACTTGTCAAGTCTAAAAAATGTATCATTATTTGCACAGGGTGTGTTGTGTGGTTGTGTGTATATTTGTGTGTGTTTTACCTGTAGTGTGATTAAAGTCCTTCATTACTATATTCAGACCGGTTTTGAAGTTCTTCTGCCAAAACTGATAAAGTTCTGTGTGTCTGTTCCAGTAATCTGATTCATTAACAGTGACCTCCTGTATCCACTCTGTCTTTGGAATCACCTTCCTGATGTCACTGTCATAGTACTTGAACTCCTCTCCATCCACCAGACCCTCAACAGTGAATTCTGGGACATTTATTCCTGGAGTAACTGCAATGTAGAGGTACTGCAGAGAGAGTGTGTGACTGTAAATGTGTAAAAACACACATTAAAACTATGCTAGAAACTCAACTCTCTCTCTCTCGCTTACACACACTGTTATTTTTATAAAATAAAAAAGCAGTTCAATAAAAAAGCAGTTCAGTCTTGGGACATCAGCACATTAGATCCAAATAAAGGAATTAAAACTTAGTCACATTTAAGAATGTTTTTTCCCCCTCTGTTGTTCCTCATTCCTGAACTATGAGGATTAAAATCAAAAGTCTGCTGTCACTCCCAGAGCTTCTTACAACTTGAAATATCAAATTACAGCAAGAGTGAGAGGAAAGTGACAATGAGCCACAGTAATAAATAATAATAATAATAATAAACTGAGAGTACTTTATTTATTTATATGTAACTATGTCAGCTCTCCCCTTATCACAGCCTTGGTGTTAAACATTAAAATTAAAAAAGTAAACATTAATATTGAATATGTGAATATGAGTGTAAATAAAAAGAGAGAGATTTTATATCAAACATTAATATCAGAGTAAATATAAAAAACTAATTAAACATTAATATCAGAAAGTAAATCAATATAAAAGGGTAAACATTAATATTAGAGAGTAAACAAATACAATAAAGAAAGTAAACATTAATATTAGAGTGTAAATAAATATAATAAAGAGAGTAAACATTAACATTATAGAGTAAATAAATATAATAAAGAGAGTAAACATTAACATTAGAGAGTAAATAAATATAATAAAGAGAGTAAACATTAACATTATAGAGTAAGTAAATATAATAAAGAGAGTAAACATTAATATTATAGAGTAAATAAATATAATAAAGAGAGTAAACATTAATATTAGAGAGTAAATAAATATAATAAAGAGAGTAAACATTAACATTATAGAGTAAATAAATATAATAAAGAGAGTAAACATTAACATTA
>JAAGKR010009394.1:9707-26857 GCA_011419295.1 Clarias macrocephalus | reverse complement strand
TACCCTAATGGACCCATAGACCTTAAGCCTATTGAGAATCTTTGGGATGGACTGAAAGAGTTTTTATACAACGGTCTGACTCTTATATGTGTATATAGATGTGTGTGTGTGAGTGTGTGTGTGTGTGTGTGTGTGTATATAAACCTGTGTGTGTGTGTGTGTGTGTGTGTGTGTGTGTGTGTATAAACCTGTGTGTGTGTTTGAGAGAGAGAGTGTGTGTGTGTGTGTGTGTGTGTGTGTATATATAAACCTGTGTGTGTATATAAACCTGTGTGTGTGTGTGTGTTTGAGAGAGTGTGTGTGTGTGTGTGTGTGTGTGTGTCTCTCCAGTAAACACAGTATAAACGCTTCCTGTCTCTCTCTCTCTCTCTGTCTGTGTGTTTCTCACCTGTTTGAGTTTTTCCTCGATCTCTCTCTTCCTGGCGGACGCGTCCTCTGTGGGAATCATGATGAGGAATCAGAGAATGTAATTAATTTAATGTTAATTATTCCAAAACAATTCGCCGGGCCTTAATACTCTGACCGCCCGAGCTGCCAACTGCGCATGCGCGGCACCGATGACCTAATGAGCATGCGCACAGCGGTTTCCGCTGACTGGGGAAACTGTTCCAGGGTGTTGTTCCAGAAGAGGGCGCTCTTGTACGTAATAATAATAATAATAATAATAATAATAATTATTATTATTATTATTATTATTATTATTATTATTATTATTACACAAAATTATCAGAAACAAACAAGGTAAATAATAGTAATATGCAAAGATGGAATTAAACCAAGTATAACATAAACTGTCCTAATATAAAGACTCACAATTCACACTCCTGCCATCTGAAGAAGGGTGAGATTGGGTCGTATCAATCTCGGGCCTCACATCCAGACTGTGTAACAGCTTTTTTTCCCAAACCATCCGTCTCCTCAACAAAGTCAAGTCAAGTCAATTTTATTTATATAGCGCTTTTAACAATTGACATTGTCGCAAAGCAGCTTTACACAATAAAAAGAAGTACGTCTGTATGCAATGTGTATGAATCAAAATGATCAGATTGTCCCTTGGGCAAAAAAGGGCTTGGACCTATAATACACACACACACACACACACACACACACACACACACACACACACACACACACACACATTATCACTCAGATTAGCTCAACTACCTCAAAACATTGAGACTGGACTGATGAATCAACGCAAGCGCAGACACACTGATCCACACTACCAGACTATTGTACACACCAACCTGTAAATGCTCTTCTGCACAATATTCATGACTGGATTATTTTTGCACTATTTTAATCCTCGCTGCTCCTTTCGGATTGTTTACTGTTACCTGTTTCTCCTCCTCATCACCTCGTCACCACAGAATGTTGTAATGTCGTGTTTGTCTCACTGTCACTTTGTCGCTCTTGTTTGCACATTTGCACTTTATGTCGTCCCTGTTGTATAAAAACATAAATAGTTCTCTGTTTAGCTTAAAATGTCCATCTGTCTTGTCTCAGCTAGACGGCTAATTAGGTCTCTAAGTTATCTCGTTAGTTTCTGTTAATTTATGTTGTATGTATCACCTCGGTCCTGGAAGAACGTTGTTTCGTTTCACTGTGTACTGAAATAATAACATACAGTATATTTAAAAAAAAAAGAAAAGACAAATATAAAATAGGAGGTTAAACACCAAGTTGAGGATAAAACACAAAAATTAAAAACAAGAGAAAAAACTGAAATCTAATAAAGGCCATTTGACTCTGAGCCGAGGATAAAACACACTTTATTCCACCAGTCAAGATCACACACTTCTCATAAACATGACTTTATTCTGATTTATCTGTAATGCTAAAGGTTTACATCAGTGCTGTGAGAGAAACACACAAGTTCTACACACACAAGTGAACAACAGATAAAGGAACGACTTGGAAGAAGCTTTTTGTTACTTCCAGATTCATATAAATATAAAAATGAAGATAAATAGAAATGACATCACATTACACAGTTGTTTATGTTAAATAAGGTTTATCTCTAATTATAATCAATTAAAAGTGACATTTAAATAAAAAGCAGGTACGTTTAATTTAACTCAGCTTAAAATAAACAGATTTTAACAGAAAGTTAGAGAAAGAAAATGTGAATAGAATTTAAACTTTGACTCAAATCTTATTGTTTTAATTTTCCTTAATTTCACTTATTTAAAAAATAACTTTAATTTTAACATCATTAAAATTTCTCTCTCATATCCACTTTAAAATGTCACTAATGTTTAAAATATTTTCTGAAGCGGTGCTTTTCACTGTGCACAGCAACTTTAATAAACGTTTTGGCTCGAGTCCTAGTTTATATTGAAATTTTCACCAGTTAGGAAAAGTTTTGATCCACTTTAATGTTGTGCAAAGAAACTTCTGGAGTCTAAAGCAGAGGAAACGTCTCTGAACTTATGGTTCTCTCACATCTCAACTTTTCTCCTTTTTGAAAAGCTGTCACATGATCCGGGACGTCCGTCTGAAACACTTGGGGTGTATGGTATCCTGTATGGAGGTATACTGGGAGCATAATGTAGTACTGGACAACTGGAGTGTAGTGGTGTCGAGTGTTGTTTGTACCGTTTTGTATATTTTAATCTTTTTTGTCTTTTCTGCAATTTGTTGACTCACTTTGTTTGTTCCTGAATTTTGTATGTATAAATGTATAATGTATTATATTTTATATTGTCACTCTGTACAGTCATCCTGGTGAATGGTTTTATTGGTCCTTCACCTTTTGTTTGTTTATTCTTTACTAAACTGTGCAAATATTATTAATGTATGAGCTGATAACTGTGATTATATTTGTACAGCCCTTAAGCTCTAAACAAAACATTGCAAAAAAGTAATTGCAATTTAACTGTAACTATGTTTATTGGTATTTTTAGCTTATTTTATTGACAAAATCATGACAGAGAATATTTATTTAGCATTTTACACATCTGAGGGTGAAATTAAACACGTAAGCCTCTGACTCGTCTGTCTGGATTAAAGGTAAATAAACAGCTTCCTGTCAAAATACCTTTACATTATTTATATACAGTATAATAACACTTACAGAATAAATAAATCTGAGCTGAGGATACAAATGGATAATGTAATGTGTGTGTGTGTGTGTGTGTGTGTGTGTAAAAACACTAAAGCGCAAGAGCACAGAACTCCTTCTGTAAACAAAACTCCAGGGAATGAGATTTTTCAGGAACACGAGACGCAGACACAGCGCAGTTCCACTTCATGATGAGTCCTGTTTATTCACAGCCTGTAATTAAACGCACACACACACACATACAGACAGAGTTAGGTTTAAATTACAGAAATGTAAAAGAAAATGTAAAAGAGTTAAACACACCCTGCTTCATGCTCTATATGTTTAATATTCACTTATAATGCAGTGTGTATGATAAACTTGTTGAACTGCTAAACACACACACAAACACACACACAAACACACACACACACACACACACCTGTCTGAGGAACTGCTTTCCCAGGTAGGTGGTAGCCATGTTCTTCAGGTTGCTGCTGGTTCCCACTTTACACCGAACGTAACCATAGAGATTAGCACACTGCAGAACCACGCCCAGTAACACCACCGCCTGCACACACACACACCACAGATGACACACACACACACACACACACACACACACACACACACAGACACAAACACACAGACACAAACACACAGACACAAACACACAGACACAAACACACACACTCCTCACCACCCATTTGATCCTGAAGGAGAAGAGTGTGCTGAAGGTGAAGATGATCCACAGCACTGGACAGATGATCAGACCGAGCCAGAAGATCCGAGCTTCTGCATTAGACGCCAGAGACGCTGAGCGCTCAGTCCCACTCACCTATACACACACACACACACACACACACACACACACACACACACACACACACAATACCTCTCAACGATTCAGAAGACATTTCTACTTCAGACATTTGCAAATTCAAACACACACACACACACACACACCTTTCTAGACTCAAACACCCAGTGACTGTTCCCGTCTTCATCCACCTGGTTCCACCAGCGCAGACCCACCAACAACCGACCTGTAATGTTCTGTGCACACACACACACACACACGTCCCAGTTAAAACAGCTTTTATTATAACTTTTATATGAAGTTGATGCTTGATGTGGGCGGGGCTATGCATGAACTATATGCAAATGAGCTCCAGCCTGTGATAAACAGGATGTTGTCATGGAAACGGCGACAGACAATCTAAACGAGGCTGAGCGGGTGTGTGTTCACCGAGTTATTCTTTAGACTCATGAATATTTATGAGTTATTAATCAAGAGTGTAACTCACTTTAACGGTCCAGAAGTCACATGACAGGAGGAGGATGATGGAGACCATACAGGCGATGAAGCTGCTGCTAAGTAACTCACACAGGAGGTAGACCAGGATCGCTCCGACACGGAAGAACAGGTGGAAAAACGATGCCACCGGGTGTCTGTGTATATGTATACACACACACACACACACACACACACACACGTTGCCGTCCTTCTGAATGCCTGTGATGAATAAAACCACTAGAGATTGTCATGTGATGTGGATCAGAGACTCACTTGATCTTTGACTTCCGCGAACTTCTCGCCGTCTCCTCTTCAGCGTCAAATAACGACACGTCCTCGCTAGAGTCCTACACACAGCAAAGTCACGTGATCATATTATCATCATCATCATTAATAATAATTAATCTTAATTTACACATTCATCTGTAGACACTCAGACACTCCTGTCTATCTGTCTCCTGATTGGTCATAATTTTATAAATATCCCAATTATTTTTTTTCTGATTTTGTTACAATTCTAAACAAATTTAGCAAAGAATTTGCTCCTCCTACACAGAACACCGTGCTGCCCGAGTGAATAACTTACAATACACCTCTGCAACATTTCACCACCTCAAAGGCAAATATATATCCTTTTTCTTTTAGATTAAAAAGTTGATTTTGGAGTCACACTGGTCATGTAGGAATTGCCACATAAAACAATGACGATACATAACGGAACTGACCCTCCCATCTCTAGTATCTTGAGTTGAGAGACTCAGTGAATGAGCTGGTACTGTATCTCAGGATTAGCTTTGGTGTGGTTCCGGTCTGACTGTACAGTAACCTCTCATAACCATGTTTCATCAACTCACACGCTCTCTGCCTTGTGGTGGGTGTACCTCAGGGTTCTGTCATGGGTCTGATTATGTTTGCTTCCACTTGAGCAGATAATAAATATATATGTTAACATTTTTATATTATTTTATATAAATAATTAAGCAATGGAATATTGTGAAACTCTCCGGATTACAATAACACTTCAAAAAATTAAATGTCTATTATACTGTTTAACTGTTAATATCATTTTTAACAGTTAAATCCTTATTTCTGCGCCAGCTGGTTATTGTTCTGAAGGTCAGAGAAAGTCCAGGTTTTCACTCATCTTCTGTTAAACTTAGGTGTGAGACCAGACTTTGAGTCTTGACCTGCTTGTAGTAAGGCTCCTGCTTATGTTAATGATCCCCTGCAGATGTCTTCTGACCATCGCTGGCTGTCCCTCGCTCCAGGCTTAAGACAGACTGTGCTTTTTGGACTGGTGATCAGTGGACACTGAGGATTAGGGCAGATCAATTAATGGAATTTAAATTTGACAAAAAAACAAAAACAAAAAAATTCTGCTTCTACTCTCAGTCCACACTCTGAATACACTCGTACACATGAATGAATCAGGAGTCTGGGCTGTGGATGAGGTCAGCTCGTGTGCCTCAGATGAAGCATTCTCATGTGACGTCAGTGGAAGGAGTCTCCAGTGTCAGCGCTGTGTAACACTCAGAGCTACAGATGGAACTTTAGATATTTGTCCTTCCTCCCCGCATCAGTCTATTATACAATAACATAAAGTTCTCAGCTATATGTGTATATAATAAAAATGATGATGATGATGATGATTATAAACCCAGCCTAGCTTAGCTTAGCCTAGCCTAGCCTAGCGGCCACAGCGAGGGCTCGGTCCCAAACCCACACTGGTACACTACCCCCTGCGCGCGACACAGCCTTGCGGAGTGCACTTCACACTGGCAGTGACGTCACGTGTGGCTCTGCCCCGGGTTAGCGCTCCGTACAGACCCGAGAGTGATTAAACACCTCAGAGTGATTCAACACCGCACACAGAGGGACGGACTGAAGTGTACAGCACGAGTGTAACCTAATAAACACATGTTATATAAATAATCTACACTCTAATGAAGAGAGAACACACAGGATTTACTAACTTTAGCCGCGACACTCACCATCTTTAGCATCGTTAGCAGCTACCGGAAGTGGAGTTTTCAAAATAAACCACGCGAACCCGGAAGTATAATAATAATAATAATAATAATAATACCGTCACTATATTATAAGTGAAACTAAATCATTAAATCTTATAGCTAAAGGAGCAGACTACACTTCCAGTGTTCAGGGCTGGAATATTTCATGAATATTCTTATTTTATTTAGGTTATTTTTCCTATTTCTTTTAAGAAATGTATTGTTCATTTATTTATTTAAACTCAACAATTAATAAATTAACACATTTACATATTTTAAACAGAATATTTATTTAAACAGCTCACATGTTATATATTGTACTTAATAAATTATTGTATTTAATAAATTACTTTGTTTTATAATTTCTTTTTTAATAGCTCACCTCTTTGTTTGGCTATAAACTAATAAATCGAATAATTCAACTTTAAATAATTACAGGGTCTGTACTGCATTAAAAATCTACTAAAAGTAATAATCGTTTTATTACATTACATTTATTACTGTTGTATTTATGTTATTTCTTATATCACTTCGTACATGTTATTTCACTATGACAGTTTTGATACAAAATTTCAGCTTGAATAAAAGTGCAAAATATTATTGCAGTTTATTAATAATAATAAATTCAATAAGTGTAAACATAACAGCTCAATACACTTGCTGTTGTTTTTCTTTCGGGCTGTTCCCGTCGAGGGGTCGCCACAGCGTACCATCCGATCCACACACAACTTGGCACAGGTTTTACACCGGATGCACTTCGATGCAACTTGACACTGCAGTGGCTGGGGTTTGGGCATTGGCTGGGAATCGAATCTACAACTGTGCCACCAATGCCTTTAATTCAGCTAAATACACTGCAGTACCTTATTTACTGATGTTGAGCTACTGATCAGAAGGTCAAAGGTTCAAACCCCAGCACCACCAATTGGATCTATAGTGAGATAAAACTCTCCGTCAGTCTGGATAAGAGCATGTGGTGTGAATGTCCAGGTTGGATGGTGATTAGTTGGATGGTGTGTGAAAAGAATTGATGAACATTGTGGGGCCCAAATACTTCTGTAGTTTTACGCAGTGTGTAAAGTGTGTGTTTGCGGTATAAACGTCTATGATGGAAGGGAAGAGAGATGCCAATGATCTTCCCAGCTTTCCTCAATATCTGCTGCAGGTCGAAACAGAAGTAAAGGTGGTGAGGGATGAATTGTGGATCTCTGACGGGTCAACAGAGAGGGAATTAGTGCTCTTGATGATCTGCATGGATGAGCTGTGGTCCTCCTGTGCTCTTCTGAAGTATATAACAGTCTTTTTAGTTTTGTTACCGCTCAGAGACAGGGTGTTGGTTCTGCACCAGTCTGGTAGTTGCTGCAGCTCCTCTACACACACTGACTCATAGCTCTTGATGATGAGCTCTAGAGATCTAGTTAATTAGGTCTCGGATCTAGTTACTAATAATACTGGTTTTAACCCATTCAATATATGTGATATCCAAGCATTAATCCATTAATCATTAATTTATAATTTTACAGTTCTGTTAAATCGAGTCAAAAACATTATACATCCTTTTTTCTTCTTTTTTTTTTGTTTGTTTGTTTGAGTTTGTTGTATTTTTTGTACAAACATAAAAAATATATATGTATCAAGTTTATCTTCTAATTACATGATTCTTGTTCTGGTGTTTTGATTGTTTCGTCATTCCTTTTGGAAATTTGGTGCGTTATTACAAATGCGCCCCAAATGAGGAAGCTTTCTACATGAAAAGAGAACAGAAATAATGCGTTACTGTGGAAATGAGGAAGATAAACAGCACTTGTTCCACGGGTCCAGGGTATGACTGAGGTAGGTGTACACCAAGTCAGGCATTTCAGTCCATTAACTCCAAACCCTTGCCATGGGTGAGAGGGGACTTCACATATGACCGACCCAGTTGACAGAACGCTTCTCAAGAGTACACGTTGTCAACTGAGTGTCCAGTCTCTGAGATCTTTAATTTCGCTTCAGGTCTGAGACACAACATGAGTGATTAACAGGAAATGTACAACTCCACCGCAGGAACTTTTTCAGGACCTCAAAAGAGGAACCAGGGCTGATTTTAGTTCCTGTTTGGGAGTTCCAGGGACCTTCTTTGAGTCAGGACTTTCCTGATTGCCTGGACCTTGACACTGTGATGACTGTGTGTATAGAAGAGAAAGCAATACACAAATGTTGTATACACGAGGTAATATCAGAAAGATATTACTGTTTTACAATAAAGGACTTTTCTACGTTTACACACAATCACCTTTAAAATAGTCAGGACAGGATAAAGCAGTGTAGACGGTGAGTGAGTGAGTTTTATAGTGATGATAGTTTAATAAGTTATAGTATAGAATGAGATCAGTTAAAATGAACAGTTTGTCTTTGGTGACTGCAGTGATACCTCTCGCTAGTTAGCTAGCGCTTTATTATTGATAATAATGATGATTATTATTAATAACAATGTAATTATCATACAATTCTGAGATGTTATTACATTGTTTTGTACATCAAATTATAAATATTTATGCTTTATTCATGTAAGTTATGTGTGTATTTTACTCTTTTATTGCTGCTTTAAAAAATACCCAACGTTGCTCATCACGTGACCCGCGTTTACGCATCCACGTGAGGGTTTTTTTTTATCCAACGGGAGAGATGACGTCACGTCAGGGCGAAAGTCTCGGCGCCGATTGGTTGTGGATGACCCGCCCCCAGAGCCGCCATTTTTAAAACCAAAACACAAACAGAGCAGCTGCGTGTGTGTGTGTGTGTGTGTGTGTGTGTGTGTGTGTGTGTGCACACAAAGAGTGTGAGAGGAACACAGCGGACAGGAGGGACAGGAAGGACAGGAGGGACAGCGGGAGACATGGAGAAGTGGACGGACGAGGACGTGCAGGCTTTACTGAACATTTACTCCGAGGAGAAGATCCAGAGGGAGTTCGAGTCCTCGGCGCGGAACGCGCGGGTGTACCAGCAGATTTCGGCTCGGCTGGAGGCGCTGGGGATCAGACACAGTCCGCAGCGCTGCCGCGAGAAGATCAAGAAGATGAAGCAGGACTACAAGAAGATTAAAGATCATAACCGGATGAACGGAGCGAACCGGCGCAGCGGCAAATGGTTCGAGCGGCTGGACGCGATCCTGGGAGCGCGGAGGGGGCGGGGACACGAGCCGGTCTGCGGGGAGGGCGGGGACTCTGGGCGGAGCGAGGGGAGCGGGGGCGGAGTGTCTGCGCTGCCGGAGCCGCCCACTGACCCGCACAAGGACGACGAGGAGGAGGAGGGGCAGGAGGAGGAAGAGGAGGAGGAGTCCTTCACTGAGGGTCAGGGGTCACTGATTCATTCACACTTCTCTAAACTCTCAGTTCACATGCAGCTGTACCTCAGTGAGAGGGTGTGAGGCGACTTTTTATTGTTCAAAGAAAATGATCTTGACCAGACCTACTTCCATCTTAATTCAGCATCTTAAAGTATCACAAAGAGAAAAGGAACTACTGGAAATTTATCTCCTGATTAACGTCTGTCCCCTGATAGATCATAACTCTATAACTCTAATCACATGCGTATTCTTATAATGAAACAATTTATAATAGATAATGTATTTACCTTAATCATTACATATGTTCTATTATGTTTCAGTAAAAATAGCGTATTAACGAGTTTTTCTATAAAAAAAAATCATTTAATAAAATGTAATCAAATTTTACAATGTATTGTGAAACGCATTTTTCCATAGGCCATAATGTGAATGCAGATAATTAGATTCAACTGTCATTGTGCAGAGGACATGTAAAATGCCTATTGTTATACAGAGGTACCGAACCGTCACGGATAAACGTACAGATCAGTGTATGTTTATTCTTCCGGTGGGAAGTTTAAAACCTGTTTGTCTCATGTGTTCTGTAATGTGAATCGCCACTATGAGATCAAACGCGGCTCGTTAGAGCAAACGTCTCCGCAGCAGTCTGAGGTGAGGCCGTGTACCATACCTGAACTGAGAGCCCGGTGTGACAGAGAGTCGATTCCCAGTCCTGAAGTGCCCAGCAGCGTGCAAAGGACGATTCACTAAAGCTTGATTAAAGATTGCTGTTTGTATTCTGTATAAATACAAGGAAGTATACACGATCAGACTGTCCTCATGTTTAATGGAGTTACTGCGAACTGACAAAAAATATCAGTGAAATACTACGGAAATTTTAAACTGCTTATTTTTATAGACTTGCATAGATAACTGCATATATACTGTATATAGATCTGAATCCTAACACAAACATGGAATTCCGACCTCGGCTCAAAGAAAAATTTATTGATTGGACTGTCTTAAATTGTAAAATTGAATGAATGGATTGAAAAATAAATTATCCTGATATTTATCCTGATTAATAATGATTAATAATGTTTTTCCCCATGGTGGGTGATCACTCAAATCTCACCCACTAACCACGTTTATTCTTATAATTAAGCAGTAATTTCTAATAAATATTTACAGTTATAACAAAATATGTTCTATTAACATAAATTGCAAGACGTTTAAATAAAAATAGCTTACAAGAGTTGTTCTATTTTTTTTCATAAAATGTTTATTTGAAATAATAGAAATTTTATGATATAATATATATTTAAAATAACCTTTATAAAATATTTTGCTTTAAATTAAGACATGTTTGTGATAAAATTGTGAAAAATAGTGATAAAATTATTATTATTATATAATTAACTAGTTTTAATCATTATCTTTTCTGTGGAAATAGTTTTATTTCCTTTATCTGTTATTAAGACAATAACATATATCTTATTATCGTTATCTGTTTGTTTATTTTTCCTTTTACATTTACATTAATTTTAAATGACCAAAAAAGTTTATTTAATATTATTATTATTATTATTATTGAATCATTTTCTTCAATTACTATATGATGATGATGATGATGATGATGATGATTGTTATATGCATATCATTAATAATGCATGCCCCGCCCCCGTGAACATGCTCTAGAAGCTAAATGAACCCTGTGGAAGTGGAGAGATGGGAGAGTGTATTATGAATATTTTACTCTGATAAATTCAACAGGTTTTAATGTCATTTTGATAGCGCGTAAATCTTAAACTCTTTTATTTGTTTGTTTTTTACAGACGATCGGTACTCCGAGCTCAGCTTCGGCTCCCCTGCGGCCCCCGGCAGGCCCGCCCCCCGCCCGGCCACGCAGCCACACCTCCGAGGTGATGTCACTCTTCACTTTCACTCTGATGTGTATTGTAAAGAAAACATCTAAAAAAAAAAAACAAAAAAAATAAGCGAAATGTTTCATTATTAGCAAGTAACTAGCTGGCTTCATACTAAATTATATTAAAATACGTCTGGTGACTGTGCAGGCCGGGGAGATGTTCAACTTCACTTTCATGTTCATAAAACCTCTCTGTCACCAGTCTCGCTGTGTGTATTGGTACATTATCATCCTGATACACGGCACCGCCTTCAGGACACAATGTTTGAACCATTGGGTGCACACGGTCCTCCAGAATGGTTCTGTAGTCCTTGGCAGTGACGCCCATCTAGCACAAGTATTGCGCCTGGGGAATGTCATGATATCGCAGCCCAAACCATCACTGACCCGCCCCCATGCTTCACTCTGGGCATGCAGCAGTCTGGGTGGTACAGTCGCTTCTTTGGGGCGTCTCCACACCGTAACTCTCCCGGATGTGGGAAAGACAGTGAAGGTGGACTCATCAGAGAACAACACATGTTTCACACTGTCCACAGCCCAGGATTTTTTCACACAAAATATTGACATTTCACATTTTCACTTAGGGGTGTACTCACTTTTGTGATATACTATATATATATTTGACCTTAGATGAAGATCTTAATTCATAAACAAAGCTCAATTTTATGTGACTCCTTGGCCACGCCCCTTCCCTGTACCAGTCTGTGAACATGATTGGTTTGTGCACACGGCGCTCACTGCACTGTTCCCCATTAGCCCCCGGACAGAGGAAGAGGAGGCGTGCCGGAGACGTGCTGGAGGTGCTGAGGGAGCTGGAGGAGGAGCAGATGGAGGCTCTGCGGCGAGACTACGAGCAGAGGGAGCGTCACTTCACGCTGCTGCTGCAGCACATCAGGGACGAGTTCTCTGTGCGACAGGAGGAAGTCGCTCGGGCCAGACGACAGCAGACAGAGTTCCAGCAGGGGGTGCTGTCTCTCCTCAGTCAGCTCGTCCACGTCCTCAGCAGCAGGACCGTCCCCTTGTCCCCACCCCTCGACTGACCCCCCCCCCCCCCCCTTTTCACATCAGTGTTTTATTTTTGATCTCTAATTTGCACCCTGTTGTTTAATTGCACTTTAAATCCAGCTTTCAGCCTTTATTCTTTGCACTAGTGTTCTAATCTTTATACTGTTTACAATGTAATATATTCTTATTAAACTGAATTCAGCTTTGACTTCACTGCACGTCTTATTTAGTCATTTATTTGTGTAAGTACAGAACATAATGCAGTTGGATGATTTTAGGACAGATCTGAAACCAAATCTAAACAATTCTTTTGATTATGTAAAGCTGCTTTGCGACGATGAGCACCGTTAAAAGCGCTATACAAACAAATACTTATTGAATTTACGTGAAAAAAAAGTCACATTTTAAACAAACATTTCTTTAATCCATGTATCAATTAATCTGTGCGATAACTAGTCAATGAACTAAACTAATGTTTTATAACTGCTGCTGTTTAAACCTTATATCTGTAATCACTAATAAAATGTTCATGTTAATAACTCCAAATATATATGACCGGTACACTAGTTAAAAATACAGCGCTGAAATGGAAAAAAAAAAAAACCCAACAGCATGACCTCGTTGTCATGTTCGCGTGGTGATTTCCCGCTGTATGTGTAATGTAAGTGTTTGAAGTGTGTGTGTGCCCCGCCCCGCTGCGGACACTGTACATATCGTTCACGCAGAAGCTCAAACATTTCACAGAACCAAGGAGACGATTTGCTCGTGTAATGTTGACACAGTGCACCACCAGAACGGTGAGATGCGATAGGCCGCATAACCGCGTCACTTGGGGCCGTCCTATTAAATCTCCTTTTTTTCTCCGGGTTCCTCATTCACGACGGCCTCCAGGAATATTACTCAAGTAGGAAAACTTTACCTTCTGTCGAGAGACTCATTTCCAACATCAACTGCACAACACAACTTCAGTTTCACAACAACTTTATTGTCACTGCTGTGGACACGTGCAGCTGGAGCCTCGTCGACAATCACTCGTGCGCATTTGAGATACGTTTGAGTTTCAGTACTGTATATTTTGGCACGTACTGTATTAAAGATGGGAGAAAAAAAATCAGTTCATGTGTCTCTAGACTGATTCCAAGATCAGTTATCAAATTCATATTTAATTGATATATTTAGCATTTGAGGAGGTGAAATGTGATTTTACAGAAATTTTTTTTTTAACAAAATGTTAAAAAATTGACATTAAATTGGGATATTTAATCAATCAATTTCCCCACTGCTATTTAAATGTAAACACCCAAACCTAAATAATATAATTATAAAAAATAATAAATTATAGCAGATAGCAATAATATTAAGTATATATATATATATATGTATATTTAATATTATTGCTATCTGCAATAACTGTGTAGTCTGTATTGCAATTATTTATTTGGCTTTTTTGTACATTTAAATGAGCTTCTATTTTAGCAATAATGCAGGCATGCAGGCGTGTGTGTGTAAAAAAGATAATTTTAATTCTTAAGTCTGTAACAGGAACTGTGTAGTTCTCCTCTCAGGACTTCCTCTACAGGGTCAAGATATTTTAAAATGATTATTTGTTTAATTTTGCTGTGAATGAGAATAAGCTTGTTGATGAAATGAGTAAATGTCTACCTTGATCCAAACAGTGCATCCTTCATCCAGGACGTCTGCAGGTTTGTCGCTTTAACTTTTACTCTGATGTTTTACACACAAGAGGCTGTAATCAGTGTAAAATGACTTTCTAATGTAATTCATGTATTTCATTCAACATATTTATATTATTCATGCTGATTTATTTTTAGTTTTGCAGAATAACCACAAATTCATATCTCTATTGAACATTTAAAAAAACTGTTTAAAAACGCAGAGACTGAATGGATACTTTTCACGGATCTGTAGATCTGAAATCGCGAGTTTAATCAGATTAGATTCAGAGAGTTAATGAAGGTCGTCATGTCCGACGAGAGATGAAGAGATGTAATGAGAGAATAATCAGGCATTTAACAAACATTAATCCTGAGATTTGATGATCTGATCCTGGGATTATAGAGTGAATCTGGATGGAGTTTGAATTTGACTTAAAGGAGGATCATCACGGCTCTGGTGTCTGATTTCTTCGTCTCTGGTCGAACTCACTTCTGATGGAATCTAATCTACATCCGGTTGAGGGGCATTTCATCATTTTATGATCTTATGATACAATTTAAAAAATAAAAGAAAGTCTGTCTTGCATGATAAACTCTAGTTTATTGAAACAGGAAGTTGTTAATAACGTGTGTGGCTCAGAATGTTTTGTAATGTAGGCGTAAAGTCGAGGGCGGGGCTTCGGCCTTTAAAGAAACAGTTCAGTAGCGATGAGAGTAGCACCAGTGACCGTGACAGAGGGAGGAGGTGTGTGTCAGGGTGGAGAACATGGAGGTGAGGGGCTCTTGAGTAGAAGCTCCACTCCCGGTTCCACCAGCACCACGACGTTCTCCTTCTTTGGGAGGAAGACGGCGGGGAAGAGCGGCTCTCTCAGCTCCGCCTCGTACCGGTGCAGCAGATCCGTCCCTCCTTCTGCTTCTCCGTACACGCTGTAAAACGCCACGGCGCCACACCCGAAATCCACGT
This sequence comes from Clarias macrocephalus, assembly GCA_011419295.1. NCBI lineage: Eukaryota > Metazoa > Chordata > Actinopteri > Siluriformes > Clariidae > Clarias > Clarias macrocephalus. The sequence continues at coordinate 11,629 of JAAGKR010009394.1, read as the reverse complement.
ACACGCCCAGCCTCCTGGCCTTGGGGGCGTTCAGGGGGGTTTCCACGCCGCCGTGCCAGGCTGAGAAGCCACGCCCAGTCCACTCAACACACCAGGAGAGGCTGCTGCCCGTGAGGCACCCGTCGTCTTGGTCGCTCCGGCGTGGGATCCCAACGTACGTAACGCCCAGCGCGACCCCTGCGCCGCTCAGGTCAGCCTCAAAGTAATGGCGCCCTGAGGAGAAGCTCTGCACCGCCAGCGCCTGCTTCCATTGCTCGAAGCGCTCGGGATGCTCCGGGTAGCCGTGCTGCCAGGGCGTGGTGTTGGTCAACTTCCTGCCGCTGTCGGTCACGCGCAGGAACTGGTGCACCGTGTCACCGTCAAACGTCAACGGAGATGCGTCTGAGGGGAAACGATACAGTTTAGAAGAAACACACGCAGTCTGAGCACAGGGATTAATCTTTATAACAGCTACGTCAACTGGGGAAACGGGCGTGGCTAACACTGGGAACATTTACATAAGCTCCACCCACACTCATCTCAACCCTCTTACAAAACAGACGTTCACCGTGTGTTTGTCCAAAGCCAAAGTTCAGCATCCAAGCTGAGTTCCAGCACTCAAGAGTCGGGAGTACCGAGAACATTTAAAGAACCCGGAGGCGTCTTTACTCCGCCCTAATGAACTGGCCAATGAGAATCGGCTCAAAATGTAACAAAACTGTAAATGAAGAGGATTAAATCAAAAGTTTCTTTGAGATGTTAGAGGAGATAAATGACGTTCTGATACTCAAACTAGTAAGTGGGAAAGTGTTAAAAAGTATATTTTGTATAGTGGAGACTCTTTGATTACATTAGACTGTTTTGGAGACATTTCGTTAGCTGTAAGTCAGCAGTAAGGAGCTCGACACTGCAGACATTAGATCACTTCTATCAGCAAGTGAAGTATTCCTGAATGAGAATGACTAGACCAGACATACGCTTAAAAATCTTAGATTTGTTTTGTTGTAATGTTGAACTTATAGAAGGCTTAAAATATGGAGTGTGACAGCATCAGTGTCAAGCATACTCATTTGAATATTAGACCACGCCCATTATAACAGTCTCATTAATGTGATGTGATTAATCAGTTCTAGTGTTTCATATGAAAACTTTAGCACAATTAGTAGCAGGAGTCAAAACCTGTGATGTTCATTAGTAGATTATTCATTATTATATTAAAATTATCACACACACACACACACACACACACTCACACACTCACACACCCCTTCCCTTACATGTGAGGAAGTCGTCTCTGCTCCGCGGCTCACTCGGTGTGTCACTCGGTCCAGGAACGAGAGGAAGAACTTTGGGCCGATCCAGTTTCTCATCTGCAGGAACACAGCACCGTCAGTCACACAGTGTGTGTTTGTGTGGGTGTGTGTGTGTGTGTGTTTGTGTTTGTGTGTGTGGGTGTGTGTGTGTGTACATGTGTGTGTGTGTGTGTGTGTGTGTGTGTGTGTGTGTGTGTGTTCATGTGTGTGTGTGTGTACATGTGTGTGTGTGTGTTCACGTGTGTCTGTGTACATGTGTGTGTGTCTTCATGTGTGTGTGTACATGTGTGTTCACGTGTGTGTGTGTGCATGTGTGTGTGTGTTCACGTGTGTGTGTGAGTGTTTACATGTGTGTGTGTTTACATGTGTGTGTTCACATGTGTGTGTGTACATGTGTGTGTGTGTGTGTGTGTGTGTGTGTGTGTTCATGTGTGTGTGTACATGTGTGTGTGTGTTCACGTGTGTGTGTATGAGTGTTTACATGTGTGTGTGTGTGTGTACATGTGTGTGTTCACGTGTTTGTGTGTGTGTGTGTGTGTGTGTGTACATGTGTGTGTGTGTACATGTGTGTGTGTGTGTACATGTGTGTGTGTGTGTACATGTGTGTGTGTGTGTGTGTGTGTGTGTGTA
>JAAGKR010009393.1:0-11741 GCA_011419295.1 Clarias macrocephalus | reverse complement strand
TCAGAATGGATTGGTACACAATAATCCAAATGACTGAGCACTGATGTGAATTGAACTCCCAGTAAGTCATGGTTTAAAGTCAGAGCTTTTTACCTTGCTTATCTCCACCAGATACGCATCAATAAAGTCACGCAGGTTCTCAGAGTCGAGTGTCTTCTTGTGATCCTCCATCACCTCACGGATGAACCCAGTTAAAGCATTGGCATTCTGTAGGACCTTTTGCTGCGGACCAGGGAAGTGTCTTATGAAGGGGACCAAGTTGAAGATCTATGGGAAAAAAATGAATAAATAAAAATAAATAAATATATACATATTCACATATATATATATATATCGTAAGTTATGACCATAACTATGAATCTATGAGACCGAACGATGACCGTCACCACGGTCTCAATCTGAATGACACCATTCTTCCGCCTATCCTCGAGACCTAATACAACAACGTCAGGTGACTGACCTTAGGGGTCGGGTTTTATATAAACATCCGGTTGGACCGACTACTTCTTCTTGCCTGGAACGCCTCAGCTCGTCCCGAGTGACAAGAGATGGTGATGGTCATCGTTCGGTCTCATAGATTTATAGTTATGGTCATAACTTACGATCTATTTCGACCTCACTCAGACCGTCACCACGGTCTAAATCTGGATGACTAGCCAACAGAGTCACGAGAGACCCATATCACCTCTTTCCTCTGGTAACTTAATCGCAGATAAAACTGCGGACCCCAAAGAATTAGGATTGGCAACATTAATCCTATAAAATCATGTAAACGTGCACGGGGTGCTCCAAGATGCTGCATCACATATGTCTGAAAGTGATACTCCCTTAAGCGCTGCCCAGGAGGTGGCCATACTCCTGGTAGAGTGGGCACGTAGACTACTGGGTATAGGAAGATCTTGACTGGAATATGCTTGTGAAATTGTATCCACTATCCAGTGAGATAAACGTTGCTTGGATACGGGCTTGCCTGCACACTTTTTGTCAAAACACACAAATAATTGTGTATGTGACTGTCGCAATGTACGAGTATGCTCAATGTATGTACGCAATGCTCTGACAGGACATAAGGATGGATTATTCAACCCAGTGTTTGACAGAGGGTGGTCTGGGTGGAAAGCATCCAACTCAATCACCTGGTGTATTGTACCAGGTCTAAGGACTTTGGGTAGAAATGCCTGATTTTGCCAGAGAAAAACTCCAGTGTTTTCCGGCTTCCATCTTAGACAGCCTTCACTGACTGATAAAGCGTGCAATTCACAGACCCTCTTGGCTGAGCACATTGCCAGGAGGAAGACTGTTTTCCATGTCAGGAACTTCAGACTGGCCTGATCCAGAGGTTCAAATGCTGGGGACCTTATTCTCTTCCCTGGGCACCCTTAAGGAACTGAGACACTAAGGGGTGTTTACCAATACTCACGCCCTGTCCTGACGCGTGAAAGTGTGAGATGGCTGAGATGTAGACCTTAAGAATATTAACCGATTTCCCAGAATCCAACAATGTCTGGAGGAAGCGGAGAACAAAGCTAGTGTCACAATTGGTAGCATCTAGCTGCTGATCTCGGCACCATGCGGAGAATATTTGCCATTTGCTTGATGAGTTACTCCAAGTAGAGGGTGCCTTTGAGATATTTATTGTTCTCCTTACTGCCTCATCTAAGCCCAGGTTAGGGAGGGGCTGAGCAGAGGCCACAACCACAATTGCAGAATTTCTGGCTTTGGGTGCCAGATTTGTCCCGCTACTTTAGACAGAAGATCGGCTCTTTTCGGTAGCTGCCAAGGGTGACCTTGAACCAAGCGTAGAAGTGCTGGGAACCAGAGTTTCTTTGGCCATCTTGGGGCCACCAGCAGGACTTTGTGATGACCTAGCGCTATCCTCCTGAGCACCAAGGGAATCAGAGGAATAGGTGGAAAAGCATACAACAGCTCTTCTGGCCACTCTTGAGATAGTGCATCTATCCCCAAGGGATCTCCCAGGTTGCTCAGAGAATACCAGTGGTTGCAATGAGTTGTCTCTGCTGTTGCGAACAGATCAATCTTCACCATACCGAACTGTTCCCATATGAGTCTCACCACTTCTGGATGGAGATGCCATTCCCCTGGAAGCGGCCCGGTTCGAGAAAGCAGGTCCGCCGCCTTGTTTACAGCCCCTGGTATGAATGTTGCTCTGAGAGATAGGAAGTTTGGCGATGCCCAGAGAAGTAGTTTTCTCGTCTCCTGGAGGCATCATGCTGATCTGGTGCCCCCCTGGAAATTGATGTGATATACCGCGGACATGTTGTCCGTCCTTATTAAAACATGTTTGTTCCATATTAACGGGAAAAAGGCCCTCAGAGAGAGGTAGATTGCTCTGTGTTCCAGCACATTGATGTGTTCTGAGGTCGGGGGAGGGTCCCAGGTGCCCCTGATGGATCTACCCTCCCAAACTGCTCCCCATCCTGTTAGGGAGGCGTCCATTGTTATCACCGACCGTCTTGCTGGGATGTTCCCTAAAGGGGTCCCATGTCTCACCTGTCTGTCTAATTTGGGGTGTAGATTGAAACTGTTTACCCACCGTTGTAGTGGGTGGGCTCTGAGAAGGCAGAGGGGAACCACGGCTGCTGCAGCTGCAATCATACCCAGCAGTTGCTGGAACTAAATTAGTTTCACCTTCCTGTTCAGATAAAATGACTGGGCCAGGCTGGACAATTTCCTCACTCTCTGAGGGGATAGCGAGGCCCTCATTAGGTAAGAGTCTAGAGAAATCCCCACAAACAATGTCTGTTGTCGAGGACTTAGGTTGCTTTTGTTCCAGTTTATTTTGAAACCGAGAGACTGGGTATGTTGAATTACTGTACCAGTGTCCCTCCTGACTTGACTGCGGGTAGGTGCGCAGATTAACCAGTCGTCCAGATATGCTAGGATTTTTATTCCTACGCGCTGGAGGGGATGAAGGGCTGCTGAAACCACCCTGGTGAAGACTCTTGGTGATAATGAGAGACCAAATGGTAGGACCTTGAACTGGTAAACCCGGTTCTAAAAGGCGAAGCGAAGGAATGGGTGATGGTCTGGACAGATGGGTACATGAAAGTACGCGTCCTTTAGGTTTATGGAAGTGAACCATCCCCCTGGGTCTATGGATTCTAGGATTTGTTTTGTCATCAGCATTCTGAACGGCCGCGTCTTTTTAAATCGATTCAGTTGCCGCAAGTCCAGGATGGGTCGAAATCCACCGTCCCTCTTCGGTACAAGGAAATATTTCGAATAAAACCCAGTGAGCTGTTCGCTGGCGCTTATCTGGACAATCGCGCCTTTCTGTAATAAGGTTGCAATTTCGTTGGATAAAATTTGTGTCTGGATTGGGCCCTTGACTATTGTCATGTGGACTCCTGAAAAAGTAGGGGGACGCCGCCAAAACTGTATCCTGTATCCGTTCTTGACGATACCTAGGACCCAGGGATCTGATGTGCATTTTTCCCAGCTGTCCAGGCAGAGCTGGGAGCATGCCCCAGCGGCCCCGAGACCATTATGCGGGACCTCCACGGGGTTTAGGGCCCCTGGGGGGGGGGGGGGGGGGCGACTCCTTGGGAAACCTTCACGAGCTGGTGGCTGATCAGTCTGGGGTGTATGGTAGGATTGTCTGATGCCCTTTTCATGGGGTTGGTAACCCTTAGTTTGTCTCTTATCGTGCCCCCAAGGATCCAAGCGGTGGGAGTGTGGGGGTCGAAAGAGCTGAGCACCTCTATGGTCATATCTAGCATATGCCATATGACCAAAAGTTTGTTGGACAGACTCCTTTCTATGTCTTGCTAGGTCAGCAGTGTCCAGCATGGACTGAGAATCAGAATGAAAGACTCTACCAGGGATTACCGGCATATTGGTTAATTCCTTTCTAATGGTTTCAGGCAAGGATACTTGCCCACACACCTTATTGTGGGGCTGAGACATTAATCTCTTCTTTAGTGTCAAGGCCCAATATTTTCGCTGCACTCAAAATGCGAGACAGGATGTCAGAGTGTGGGCTTCCTTCTTCAGAAGCACCAGATCTGGATTCATCCTCATCATTCTCTCCAGCTTGCCCCTCACTACCATAAAGTGAGTCATTTGCATGCAGTGAGATAATATCTACTGAATCATCCCAGTGTGATTGTTCATTACCTAAAGAGGTTGCGGGTGGTTGTGCACTCACAGTAGTTGAATGTGTTTCAAATCTATCCGCTAAATCACGTAAGGCTGCTCGAATTTGTAATTGTTTATCACTCTCGGGTTTCTGAGCTATTGTGGTTCTCCCACGTTTTTCCTGCAGGATGTCAGCACGTGAGGACATAGAGTTATCGGGGGTGCAATCCCTCTTGCGCTTGCAAGGGTGTTCCCCCACGAAGGACGTCTTAGCCGTAGCATCCTTCTTGCTACTATTTGGATGCCTGGCTCTCTGTACTCGCTCCTGAAACGTTAACCCTACTGCTCCTCCACAGGGATGTTCAATATCATCAAGCAAATGCTGTATACCTAAACAGGGTGGACATTCTATATGTCCATCCCGTGGATGCATCTCAGCCTGACAAAAACGACACTTTGAGTGGCTCATAGTAACGAATCCGGCTGCGCTGTAACTAGATACAGTGTCACAGTCAGCTTTAAATGGCTGCACTAGCACTGAGCAAAGGATCAAACACACACGACTGGTAAATACCGAACTGTGACGAATCACTGTTCATTAATGAATGCTCAATATCTGCCAAGAGCACTTCTACACTTAGTACTCATTAATTGAGTGAAGTCTGCGAACAGAACTTCTCGAAGCAAAAATCAAACAAACTAAACAAGTATGCAAATATCCGTCACCCTACCGTACACGTAGTAATCAGGATAAAAATAGACTGTCCACTGCGAACAGTAGGCTCAAAGACAACACACCTGAAAAAAGAAAGAGAAAAAAGATTACACTTACCGGCACGCGATCCCACGTCGTGTCCGAAATATCAGGAAGAAATTCAATACAATCCTCAGGGGCTTAAAGCGCCTGCACGAAAAGACGTGGTGGATTGACATGTAATCTCTCCCGAGCGATTTTTATTTTATTTTAGTAGCAAAACTACCGATCCGGTCTCCGATGAGGCGAGAAAGGCAAAGAGGAAGTTTATATAACACCCGAATGTTTATATAACACCCGACCCCAACCTGACGTTGTTGTATTAGGTCTCGAGGATAGGCGGAAGAATGGCGTCATTCAGATTGAGACCATGGTGACGGTCTGAGTGAGGTCGAAATATATAAATTTGTTTTACCGTAAAAGAAAATTATTTTTTGATGAGTTCTAAAAACTTTTAGCTTATATAAAATATCTGACTGAAGAATATATTGTCTAGAAATTTTAATAGATAAGAAAAAACATTGTCCAGCTTTGTTCTGATTATTCTTTACCATTCTCCAGATAAAATAGAAGTCTGCACAATTGCTGATACAATCAACTTGTGTTCTAGATCTTACATCTATACATTTTCTTGAACAAATATTGCCAGCAATAACTGAGTGAAATATTTAACTCTTTACTCGGCAGTGGGTATGATCCAAAATCTTTTAAACTAAGCTCGCTTGGTAACTTCATCACACTCACTCCTTTGTGTTTTCATGCAAAACCCAGGAGTCTACATTACTGATTTTTTGTGTCATCTGAAAACGGGTTTGTTATGTAATATGTCGTTTTCTTTACAGGCATGTCAATATGTTTCTGTAATGTTATTTAGGTCATGTAAGGTATGCATGTAAGGTCAATTACAATCCAGAATTCATCAATGCTGTGGTTTAATCAGTGATAATAAACAATTAACACGCATTAACATTACCAATCCCACAGCTGAGCCCGAAAGCCGAATGTTTTCATTCAGGATTTCCAGGAGCTTAGCGAAGCGTTTGTCTTCATAGTCAAAGCGATCTCCAAAGATGATGGAGCAGATGATGTTGGAGACAGCATTCATTATGGGGTACATGGGGTCAAGAGCTTTTCCTGAAGGGAGAAAAATGAAAGAAAAGTGTCAGGGAATGGATTAGATAAGAATATGAGACCTGAGCACTTATTGTCAGGTGTGCAGCCTGACAATATTAGAATTTTGTCTACATGGCTGACCTTCATGTTTGAGCATTTCTGTGATCAGACAGCGCGATTCCTCTGCCACTCGCTCCTCCACTGATTTCTTACCCAGACCAAAGTTCCTTAGTGTGTGGAGAGCAAAACGCCGCTGCTGCTTCCATGCATGACCATATGTGACAGCCACAATACCTGACAAAAGCAGAGGGGGTTATTGAAACCATCATTATAATATACTGTACAATGATCAGCTATACATTAAAACCGCCTGCCTACAGCCAAAACGAGTGTCGAGTTATGCAATCCACAAGACCTCTGATGGTGTGTGCTATCTGGCACTAAGAGATTATCAGCAGATGCCTTAAGTCCTGTAAGTTTGTTTGCATCGCGTCAGGGGATATGATCCTACTGATAGAGGCCATTGCCATCAGGGACCACCACTGCCATAAAGGGCTGTACCTGGTCTGCAACAATGTTTAGGTAGGTGGTACATGTCAAAGTGAGATCCACACAGCTAAGCATCCATGTGATGTAAAAGATAACATGATTCATGAGACTAGTCCAGCTTCTTCTATTGCTCCACACTCACATTTCTCATGTTCCCACTTTGATTGGTGGACATTGGTCAGCATGGGCACCCTGATCAGTCCACAGCTATGCAGCCCCAAACAAACTGCAATGAACTTGGACCTAGGTACTTTCTATAACAACCAACATTAACATTTTTAGCACTTTGTGTTACTCTTCTGTGTGACCGGACCAGATTGCTTGGCTAGACATGTTTCACTGTAACAAGAAAATGAATCATATTCACTTCACCTGTCAGATGGCTGCTTGATGTACTGTATATACAGTATGTGTATATTATGAGCATAAGTCCACAAGTAATAAAAAAAAAACATGCATAACCAACTCATATAATCTATTTATATATGAAATGTGTAAAGCATAACTTGAAGTTCCCCTGAAATTATACAATGCATTTAACTTCAGTGTGAAATCAAAATATTAAACATTATAATATTACAACAAATTTTAACACAATTATATAAATTAGTCTTTCCTATTTCCTACAAAATCAAGTCTCCAAAAATATAATAATTCCAGTTTTGATTAGCCTGGTTACCAAATATGAAATGTCAAATTGTCTTTGGCAACTGTTATGAAGATACAAAACACAAATTAAACATAAAGCTGCAAAAAACAAACAAACAAATAATAATAATAAATCCAACAGCAGTACTGACCGTAGCCCTTGGTCACCCACTCCATTACAGGTATGTGTGGCCTCCCAGAGAACACAGTACCATTCTGGACCAGTGCCTCCTTCGCCATCTCAACGTTATTCAATACGATCAACGGCCTCCTGCCCACATACACGCAACACAGATCGCCGTACTGCGCCGTCTACTTGGGCAACAAGTCAGATTTCATGTCAGATTTAACGCCATTTGTGGAATGTTCAAAGCTTGGGATATTTTTTTGAATCAAATCTTATTAGATTAATCTGTATAATTAATTATTAATCTTTCCCTTAATACTGACCAGTTTCCAGCACCTTCTAATGAAGAGCAAGAAGAGCAGGCTTTACAGTGTGGATAAAGTTTGCAGAATAGAGAACAGGGTTAGGTTTCTATTACATGTACAGTACTAATTAATACTATTCCTATTATTAATACTATTCATCTTATTAATACTATTCCTCTAGATCCTTGATGCTGTTTGTTAGAAAATATTTTAAGCAACTCTGGGTTCTCCCAGGAACAGGTGTATTTATGCTGAGATCAAATGACACTGTACATTTAACTCACTCTTTACCTTTTCATTGAGACTAATTTAGAGATTTTACACTACATATATATGTCACATCTGTATCCCCATTGTCCCGGGGAGTAAGATCAGGCTCGCCGAATTACTGAGCCGCCTCTTTGTCTCCCCCTGGTGTGTCTATGTGTGTATGTCCTGCACTATTAGCACTTAATCAAGTTCACCTGTGTCCTCCTTGTGTGTCTGCCTATTTAAACCAGCCGCTCCCATGAGCATGTGTCCGTTCACTCATTTCCTTAACCAATGCTCTGTGTGTGTGTGTGTGTGTGTGTGTGTGTGTGTGTGTGTGTGTGTGTGTGTGTGTGTGTGTGTGTGTGTGTGTGTGTGTGTGTGTGTGTGTGTGTGTGTGTGTGTGTGTGTGTGTGTGTGTGTGTGTGTGTGTGTGTGTGTCTCTCTCTCAAACGTGCATGCTGTCTGGTTATTTCCGTACCCAGGACTGAGCCGCGGCTGGAGAGCGGGGCGCACTAGGAACTGTGGCATTCCTGTGCAGTTAAACATCAAGATCAAATTCACGGCTCTCACGCGCCGTAGCGCCTTCTAGTTTTGGAGCCGAGGAAGCTCCGTGCAGTTTTGTTGGACTGACCAGACATGTCAGACCATCAGCGTGTCAGCTTCATCACTCAACCGCTCATGGGACCAGACATGGAGTGGGCGGCTGCCGTCTGGAGTGCTGGAGGAGGAATCACAACAAGCCATGACTGGTTCATAGAGGCCCTTCGCACGGTCTTCGATCATCCGGACCAAAGTAAGTCCGGAGAACAGCAACTGTTGCGGCTACGCCAAGGCAATGCTACTGTTGCGGAGTACGCAGTGAAATTCAGAATTCTTGCAGCCGAGAGTGGATGGTGCGAGGCTAGTTTGCTCGCCCGGTTCCAAGATGGGCTTCGCGCAGAACTCCAGTTGGAGCTCGCATGTCGAGATACCGGTATGTCACTGTCTGAAGTAATTGACCTGGCTATAAAACTAGATCAGCATCTCCGGGGTTAACAACGACATTCCGCGACCAAATGGCAGAAAGGACGGGCGGCAAGTGAGCCGCACTCTGTACCCATATCAGCACCGCGCGAAGGAGGCCTCCCGGAGCCCATGGATCTGAGCAACTCCCATCTATCGCCGAGGGAGAGGAAGCGGAGACTGGCTGCCAAATTGTGTTTGTACTGTGGGGGAAAAATCACCGGGTGAGCAGCTGTCCTCCGCTTCTTGTAAAGCAAGACACGCACATACCATCTCGCACTCACCAACCTTTCTGTATCGAAGCACAAACTTCATTTAATAACCACACCATGTCTGTTTTTCCCCTTATAGATTCGGGAGCGGCTGGCAATTTTATTTCTTCCTCTGTCCTTTTCTCGCTCCAAGCCCCTATGTCGAAGCTTCCATATTCGATAACCGTGAGAGGTCTGGATGGTCGGAAATTTGTTTAGTCACCACTTGAAAATATGTCAGCGCCCCTTCGGTTAACTTTTTCCGGTCATACAGAGGAAATAAAATTTTTCATAATTCCTCAGTTAGATCAGTCCGTCGTGTTGGGTCTCCCCTGGCTCAACGCTCACAATCCCAATTTTGATTGGGCACGATCTCGCATTATATCCTGGTCCCCTAAATGCGCTAAATTATTATTGACTGTCCTAACCACACACATTGAGAGTCCAAGCGCCCAGGTGTCAATCACCGTACCATCCGAGTATTTGTAATTTCAGGATGTGTTTAGTGTTAGGGCAGCAGCACGAATTCCCCCTCATCGACCGTGGGACTGCGCGATAGAGCTTTTGCTGGGGAAAACACCGCCCTTAACACCGTATTTATTCATTGTCCGTGGAGGAGACACAGGCCATGGAGGAGTATGTGAGTGAGGCTCTTCATCAGGGGCTTATCAGCAGGTCCACGTCGCCAGCGGCGGCCGGGTTTTTTTTTTTTTTTTTTTTTTTTTACAGAAAAAAAGGCGGGGGCTTACGTCCCGGTATTGATTACTGTGGACTTAATGCGGTAACCGTAAAGTATAAGCACCCACTGCCCCTGGTACCGGCGGCCATCGACCAGCTCCGAGGCGCTTCCATCTTCACCAAACTCGACCTCGCATATAATCTCGCGGGACATTATCAGTATAATGTAATGGCCTATGGTTTGGTGAACGCACCTGCAGTGTTTCAGGGGTTCATGAATGATGTGTTTCGGGATATGTTTAACCGTTTCGTTATAGTTTACTTGGATGAGATCCTGGTATACTTGCCGTCATATGCTGAACATGTCCGTCATGTGTCCGCCGTCCTTCATTGCCCGTGCAAACACGGGCTCTATGCAAAAGCAGAGAAATGTGAATTCCATTTCTCGGATATTGCATCGGGCCACGGGGGGTTGGGATGGAGGCGACCAAGGTCTCGGCAGTGCAACAATGGCCGGAACCTAAGTCAGTGAAGGCACTACAGAGTTTCCTCGGGTTTGCCAATTTCTATAGGCGCTTTATTAGAAACTTTAGTCTCGTGGCAGCACCGCTTACATTGCTATTAAAAGGAAAACCAAAACTCCTGAAGGAGTTTTCGTCCGAGGCGCGCACGGCTTTTCTGCGTCTCAAAAGAGCATTCACCATCGCACCGCTGCTAAAACTTCCAGACCCAGAGAAGCCGTTTATAGTAGAAGTTGATGCATCAGAGGCCGGTATAGGAGCGGTGCTGTCGAGTGTGCCTGTTTATTGTGTTTTTCTCTGGCCTATTTTGAAGGTGAACATTTTTGTTACAAGAGCATTGAAATAAAAAGAACCCTTGACACGATTTTCCTGCATCTGTGTCCACGTATTAGGGAAAAGCACGACAATATACAATAAATATGTATGCATTTACATATGTTCAATTGCCCACCACCACCCCACCCCTTACTGCCAAAAGGCTACAGTATTTTTGTGATGATTCATAAAATAAAACTCTAAATAAAACTAATTTCAGTTCGAAAACCACATTCGATAAGGTGAACCCTTATGCAACAGACTGACTTTACAATAAGTGTAAACATGTCTAAATGACGACGTCCAACTCTTATGAACTACTGTTATGAAACACTGTCTCTAGACAGCATACACACAGACAATAGAATCTTTACAAAATTAATTTATAAGGCATTAGAAAAGAAGAAAAGAAACTGACTGATCTAGCAAAGTTCATGGGGTCCTTTATGAACTGGAGCAGGTTCCCAACAAAGGGCAGTGGTGTGGGTCCAGGAGGATTGCGGCTCCTCGAAGACCTCAAAGTAACGATCTCAAGCAGAACCAGAGCGACGAGGCCGAGCAACAGGCCCAGGCCTGCAGAGCCCAGGTCCAAACAACTCAGTACAGACTGCATGCTGAGAGAGAGTGTAGAATGACCGTGTAGTAGTCTGGTTATACAGGAAAAGCAGGAAATGGGAGGGGACGGATACAAAGCAGTAAGGAAATGACGTAACTTCATGTCATATATGTAACACAACTGAAATGAATTGCATTCCTCTGTGTGTGTGTGTGAGAGAGGAGACAGCGGAGAACACCTGGAATTTACATGCCAGTCCTGGTTAATGGAATATTCCAGTGTGATTACTAATATAAGACACAGATTTTATAAGTTATAATAATTTCAATTAATTTGTCAGTGACAGATCTGTGTATATTAAGTATGACTTCATATTGAAATAAAAAAGCTGTTTGTTTCAATAATAATAATAATAATAATAATAATAATAATATGTAACACTGTGGATACCATCTCAGGCAGATCTGCAGGGCGACTCCACTACACCTGGCTGCGTCTCTTCATAAGTTCCCAATAGCATCTGTCTGCATGCAGATATTTGTTTTCCTCCATGTACGAGGGCACTCCGGTAT
>JAAGKR010009392.1:0-26864 GCA_011419295.1 Clarias macrocephalus | reverse complement strand
GGTGGATGGATGGATGGATGGATGGGTGGGTATGTGGATGGATGGATGGATGGATGGATGGGTGGGTATGTGGATGGATGGATGGATGGGTATGTGGATGCATGGGTATGTGGATGGATGGATGGATGGGTATGTGGATGCATGGGTATGTGGATGGATGGATGGATGGATGGATGGATGGATATGGGGATGGATATGGGGATGGGTATGTGGATGGATGGATGGATGGGTGGGTACGTGGATGGATGGATGGATGGATGGATGGATGGATGGGTATGTGGATGGATGGATGGATGGATGGATGGGTATGTGGATGGATGGATGGATGGATGGATGGGTATGTGGATGGATGGATGGATGGATGGATGGATGGGTATGTGGATGGATGGATGGATGGATGGATGGATGGATGGATGGGTATGTGGATGGATGGGTGGGTATGTGGATGGATGGGTAAGTGGGTGGACGGATGGATGGATGGATTATAGGATAAGTGGATGGAAGGAAAGATGGTTTGTGGATGATAGGGTAATTTGATGGACGGATGGACAAGTTTTAAGTGAGGGTGGAAGGACAGATGGATTACAGATAGTAGGTTAAGTGGATGGATGAATGGATGCCTACATAATCTTAAAGGAAACACTTTATTGCACTCATTTCTTGTAAATATCTCAAAAAAGTGAGCTTAAAACAGAACACTGGAGTGAAAAAGTGGAACAAAGTGATCACTGATTGATTGGTCATTGAGAAACAATGCATACATGGTGAATAGGCAGTAGGTCAGACAGACAGTCGGTCTGTAGATACTAGATAGATATAGATACTTTATTGATCCCAAAAGAAATTCCAGTAAATGTTTATCAATGATTATTCACTGAGAAACAGCAATGATACTGTAACTGACTGGTCATAAGGAAACAGTGGTCATTACTGATTGGCTTTTGGGAAACAGCGATAATAACTGACTGGTTGTTGGGAGCAGTGTTCATCTGTTACTGGTCACTCAATCAGTGACTGGTCACAAGTACAACACAGTCAGATCACCACCAGTTGAGCAAATCTGCTCTCTCACATGCATCTATCAGCAGTAGTGATGTGAGCCAAATTATTGTAAAACATCACGACAGTTCTCTCTGGAGCAGGAGGCCTAGTCAAGGTCATCGTCATCAGAAAAACCAGTCTAATTACTTTTTTTTTTTTTTTTTAACCTGGGTGAAGTAGATAAGTTGAAGCTGTTTTTACACAAAAAAAAGAAAACTCAGATGTGAACCTTTAGGTCTTGTCTAAAATGTTTGAGACCCCCCCCCGATAAGGTCAGGGCCAAGTAACACTAACCATACTCCACAAATCTTCCTGACCACTACAAAGAAGTGCCTTCGAAGCTTTGTATACCTTGTTGGAATATACAGTGCCCTCCACAATTATTGGCACCCCAATAGAGAGGGCGCTGTAACTGTACTGGACTTGTTAATGAACTCACCCATTTTTGTTGAAACGGAGTGCATGGGCCCTCACATTTTGCAAGGTTACTCATTTGTATAGCGTGTGCTGAATTTGTACTCGAGTTTCTCAGAACTTAGCAGTTAATAATTGCCAGATATTTAAAAAAAAGACTTGTGTAAGTAGCACACACTGCTATCACACACTTCTCACTCACACACACTCACCTGCGTGTAACACCAGCTCTCAGCCACAGGGCCGCTGGTCATCTCAGCGGGAGGGGGCGGACTCGGGACCCTGGACATCGCCAGCTTTGAGTGTGTGGGGTGAGGGTGGGGGGCACAACACCTATCAGCAGATGACAGACCCACACACACACTCCCAAACACTCCCTCTGTGAGCGAGAGGACTTCCTCACACACTCTTACAAGTGTCGAGCTGCGACACCTCAGCTGGTGATGGTGAGGACACGCTGGAGTTCAGAGTCACTCAAAGATCGGAGGTGAAATCCTGAGGTGTGTCTCAGCCGCACGAGAACCTGAGAGAGCGAGAGCGAGAGAGAGAGAGAGAGAGAGGTCAAGCTACACATTCACTAAGCTAAGTGTTACATGATACTGTATAAAGGAATCAGCCTGCATTAATTTGACCAAAAAAAAAAAAAATGCGCCCCAAACACTGCATTAACGATAAATAAACCATTTACTTGTGCACATCTTCAACGTAGCTGCACTAAACCCTGACGTTTTAAAGCTTTCACACTCCTCCTCTGATCTTCCAGTCACAAGAACACCCAATTATCAGGCCTGTCATGAAGCAATTCAAGCACAAACCCCAAGAACATGCAAAGCACACAGATGCAATCTCTCCCTGTGTCTCTTAAAAAAACTCGAGCCACCTCGTCCTTTACTTTCTGGTTCTCCCGTTCTCCTCTTTCTCAACCTGCGCGTCCTTCCTCCGGCAAAGCAGACGAGCGAGACACCCACTGCGCCTTTTTTCTTTTAATTAGCGTCCTATTGAAAGGATAGATCATGGCCTGGTAGGAACTTCAAGAAATTACAGGACAGGTTTGAAGAAGAAGGTAAAAAAAAAAAAGAAGAAAAAAAAAGGGGGTGATCAACAGAGGAGGACGAGATGGCGAGAGGAGCGGTAATGGGAAAGGGATGATTAAGCAGTGAGAGAAGGACAAGGACAGAACCCGCCGTCTGATACGGAGAGGATGAGGAGATAAGCGGGTGGAACGATATATAACAGCAGAAAGGGAAAGAAAAGGTCAACAATGAAGTTTTGAAAGGCGAAGTGAAAGGATCACTGAGTAACTCAGCATTTTATTTGCATACCCTTATAGCCGTGGAGATCTAGTTTAATTAAAACTTGGGATGAAACTTTTTTTTACTTCTTAGTATTAGAGAACCATCGACCATCTCTGCCTTACACTCGTGTCCTATTTGGAGCTGATAGAAATGAGAGGAGAGGAGAGGAGAGAAAAAAAAAAAAAAAAAAAACACTGATGGCATTTTCACTCAGTAAAACAATAAAATATTAATCGCTCAAGTTAGGAAACAAGTCGGTGCCCATTTGCAATTTAAATTACCGTAGACTTCCTTGCAATTAATTTGTGTGTGTGTGTGTGTGTGTGTGTGTGTGTGTGTGTGTGTGTGTGTGTGTGTGTGTGAGAGAGAGAGAGAGAGTGTGTGTGTGTGTGTGTACTCATCTGTCTCCCGCTGCCTATTTTCTCAGCTTCATTTTCAACGATATTTGTATCATGTCTATTGCGACTGTCAACTAATCAACAGGAACCTCGCTTGGTGGCAACATAATCATGTTCGCAAAGCAGCTAACAATCTCTCGACTCTCTAAATAGGCTCTGATGACAGGAGCTCTGAGGTAACGCACGCACACAAACCCCGTACGCACCGACACGCTCGGACCCGCGTGTTCATGGGTTTTTTTTTTTTTTCGCGGCAACGTCAAAAAAAGTTACAACTCAAGACGAGCGCATGTCAAGACTGCAGAGCCAAAGTGAAGTCTGCTAATCGAGAGCCTTTTTCATCAGACATCTTCAGACACTTCATTCATCTCTCTCTGAGGCAGAGATGGTGATTAACGGGTGATAATCCACAAGACGTAGAGGACAAACACGCTTAGAATCCTTGTGTGTGTGCGTGTGTGTTGCTATATGTACACACACACACACACACACACACACACACACGTACATACATACAGACAGGCTCCTGCTTTAATTTTTTTCAATATACTACGTATACACACCACGCATGAGGACACACCGAGTTGCTTCTCGACAGCGCTGATGCCTGAATGTTGTTTGTGTCCTTTATTGACTTTGGGGTTAATGTTTACTCGTGTGCAAATGTTGACTTGGCTGTTCCTCCAATCTCCTACAGAGATGCTGAATGCAAGAAAGACGCTACATAAATAGAACAGACATACAGCTACTACAGGTCGGCTAAGGCTGAACAATATGGCAAACTGATCTCACATCACGACACTTTTCTGCGATACACGTTATGGATCATGGTCTACTGGACCAGGAAGTGCTGCTGACAGCAATGAAACCATTATACCATAAGACTCACCTTGTCAGACTTGAGAACAAATCGGACTTCCGTTTGCTTCCGGGATGAAACTTCTAAATACTTGTAAATACTAAAGTGTGCCTGAGTACAGAGAACAAAAATAATTCAAACTCCGGCCAGCAGGGGAGTGGGGAGATGTAGGGGATCGTATGTATCTGGGCATGGTACAAATAAGACGTTTTCACATTAGGAACGGTTAAAGTTACAAATCATGATTTGATTCCACTTGATTTAACTAATTGATTTTGCTGGCTTGCATGAAAACAATTCAAACTCCAACATTTTTCGAACTCTTTAAAAACTTGTAGTTATGCTTAAAAGGTTAGCGTTTAGGTGGTGCGCTGGTAAGCTCAGTGTCCTCGGACCTCCATGGTTGGGGGTTTGACTCTTGCTTGAATCTCTGGTCTGCAAGTTTAGTTTTATAGTTTGCATGTTCTTGGTGGGCTTCCTCCCACAGTCCAAGGACACAACACATCCTGGTGGTTCCAAACTGTCCATAGTGTATTACTGGGTGTGAGGGGGGGGGTGTGTGTGTGTGTGTGTGTGTGTGTGTGTGTGTGTGTGTGTGTGTGTGTGTGTGTGTGTGTGTGTGTGTGTGCATCTGCAGTAAGTCAGGATCCAACCATCCAACACATCCTCTGCCTTGTGCCATAAGCTCCCTGGAACAGACTACTGACAAATGATGTATTTGTCTTTCCGAATAGTTAATTAGTATAAATTATACAGCCAGAGTGCGGATCATTTTTGACTCACCCTCGTACGTCGCCCCACAGACGAACCAGGGTCGAAAAAATATGCCGTTTAAAACACTTCCATTAGATTTGCAGATTGCGAATGTGCTTTATTATTGGTTCGTTTCTGTTATGGATCTGCTGCTAACGCGCTTGTGTAGACGTCCCTTAAGAGTCGTATTAATCATGGCTGAGTAGAGAAAAACGTGGCTTCGTGCTGCACGCAAAACTGCTCTCGAGGAACCATAAAACCTTTTGTAGTACTGGAATATGTTTAAGGCCGCTTGTTCTGACAGCTATGAACTAGTATTATTAGGAACATTAAATTTTAGGAAGGATTTGTCAACCCAAGGGATAAGCCGATAATAAAAGCTGATGATTAACTTCTGATCGTTTAAAGTCTATAAATCAGTTAACGAAGCACTGACTGACTTCAAAAAAAAAAAATCTGAATCTTTTATCAGAGGAATTATTTATTTATTTTTTTTAAGTAAGAGGGGAAAATGAAGGTATTAAACGTTAGATGAGGCAAGACGTATAGCAGAGAGCATTAGACCTGCCTGAAGAGACATAAAAGCTTCACTATAGGTCACAGATAAAGCCCATGTGTGAAATTACCTCAAGGCTTTTTATTTTATTTTATTTTTTTTACTTATGTGACCATCTCTCTGCATGGGTTATGTTCCCAGTTTCATGTGCGTGAACTCGAACCAGGGTTTTAGATTTTAATATTCACAGTGAAAAAAAAATAAACAATCCAGACAAAAGGTAAACAAGTCGTGTAATTCCTGGTATGCCGGGGCAGATACAGTATGAGCTTGGGTGTTAGTAAGAGAGAGTCTGACAGGAGGACTCGGCTGCCGGAGGTGATTTAGCCCTTCAGGAACTCATTAAAAGCAGGCGCTAGCCTGCCAAAATAATTAATGAATTATCAGAAGGAGGAGAGTGAGAATCCCACACGCAGCGGCTCTGGCCTAAAAGTTTCTTTTAGCAGTGACTTGAAAGCAGCAGATCAAATGAAGAGCCACCCGGCAGATTTTTTTTTTTCCCACTGGTTTCTGCTTCATGGGTAGAAAAGGAAATATGTCCCATCCTATGTTTCTTAAAAAGAAATGATCAAATATATACCCAATCCAGAAGCTCTAAACGTCCCTGAGCAAGCAGGCTGTGCCCTCTGTAGTAGAAATGGAAATGGGAGGAGAAGGAATTAGGAAGACCAGGGTCATAAGGACTTCTGGTTGGTGCTTGTAAGAGCTGGAAGCTGACATGTCGACTGACACATTTCTCTATAAGTTCACAAAACTTTTTTTTTTTTTTTTTAAGAAGGAAATATATTATTTCAAAGGAATTCAGATCATGTCATGGCATCTTTGTTGAATTTGTAGCAGTTACATTTTTTTCAAGCGCATTACAAAAAACATTTTATTGTTTCAAACTATGGAACACCACATATGGCATTCGGTAATTAAGTAACAACAACAGTGAATTGTTATTTTAAAACATGAAGGTCTGCTGTTCTGGAACAGTTTTGTGTCAAGTGCATTTCCAAAACCCACCAAGCACCATGATGAAATTGGCTCTCATGAAGATCATCGCAGGAAAGCAAGACCAAAACTGACCTCTGCTGCAGTGAGTTACCAGCCTCAGAAATCACCAGTTAACAAACAGGACCTCAGATTGGAGCCTTATGAAGACTTTACAGAGCATGAGTAGCAGAAACATCTCAATATCCACTGTTTAAAGAATTATTGCACATTCTGCACACCTGCAGCATTGTTGTACAATGTAGAAAGAACGAAAAGTCAGGAAAGACCATGGAATTAGGAGGTCATAGCAGTTCTTCAGGTCTTTCTGGTTGGTGCTTCTTCTTATGCATCACAGAGTCCCATAATACCTCCAGTACCTAAAGTAGTAATCTGTGTGACTAAATAAAGTTTCTTTTTTTTTCCACTAACAACCTAGTGCACGAAAAGAGAAGATGAAGTGACTTGAATGTCCAATCCAAAACAGGATATTGTTCACAGGTGAGCTAACAGGACATAAAAATGGGTTGGCTTTTATAGGGCACGTGACCAAAAACACAGCAAGTCATGACAAACTGTAGAGTTCTTGAAAGAATTTGTAGCAGTTCTTGACAACTCATAGCGAATCAAGAGGTGTTTGAGGTAGATACTCTGTAGATAAGTCATTGAAGATTGTCGACTTTGATTTTTGACAGTCAACTGACCAAGGCCTGTCAAGATTTCACTTCAGCAGAAAGCTCAAATGTTGCAAAATCCCCCAACATGTTAACTTATTCACTTGAGATTATGTACAGGTCTGTGCAAAGGTCTTGAGCCACCTCTCATTTTTGCACATTATATTAAATTAAACAAATGGGAACCAGTGTTTTACTGCGACAGGCTGCAAAGTGCCTACAATTCGAAAATTAGTTGCTTATGTAACAACCTCATTTCCCCTCTCGTCTGTTCTACCCATCCAACATTACCAGTATACTAATCACCAACCAGATCATCTGTCATCATCTGAACCTGTTTCTCACTGGTTCATGTCTGGTTCTTTGGCTCAAGACTCCTGCACAGTACTGTAGATCATCTCCCATACATTCCATGTCAATGAGTGTTTACTATAGGAACCATAACATCTTAATAACAAATGACAGTATGCCTAGACTCGGTTGTAATAGGAATACGATGGGTTTATATTAATGCATTACTGTTTCTATACAGGTTGTCCCCTACTTAAGACTGAGTTCTGTTCCAGGAGCATGTTCGTAAGTCAGATTTGTTCTTAAGTCCGACAAAGTGAGTCTTAAACGCCTTTGACACAAATATACAATGTAAAGCATAACAATACACTTGACTAAATCTGTCCCCTTTCCTTACACTGCATTTAAATGTCCAAAAACCATAACTGCGCCTAAGGAAAGGAATCTCACGATGAAATGTCAAATGTAACAGGGTTGTCCCTGCACCTTTAAATCGCGAGGGGCATCCTGGATGCCATTTCGTCACAGAGCTGATTTCCACTGTATTGGACTGTGAACTTGGACTGTTTTATTGAGGATTTTCACAAATTAGGATTATTCACCATCAGGACAGCTTTACAGGACAGACATTTTTCTATCATCGTGCTTCCGGTCTGATTCATTGAAACCGGACTGAAACGACTCATTTCTTCTGCACACGCGCACACACACATACAACATATCATACTTTGGACATTTCATATATTCACTTACACATTGAAAATAGTGTATAAAATTGTAAATATTTTTATCTGGTGCACAGCAGTGTCTATTTTTGGTACAATACACGTGAGCTACATCCGCGGAATGTTCGTAGATCCGCAGGCACTTCGTATGTGCAGAAATTTGTAACTTGAAATGTTCGTAAGTCGGGGACTACCTGTACTAATAGCTCATACATAGGGACTTATCCGTGGCTAATAATAAACAAACATATTTTTAAATGAAGAAAAATTTATGTTAATGATGATGTTTTTTGTTAGAAGACATGCATGAAAAACACATTTATGAAAGATATCTTGAGGGAGTAACGGTTTTCCACACGGAGAAGATGCTCATAATACATAAAGTTAACAACACATCGTTCATTAATAAAAAGTAATGATTATACTATATTCATTGTTATGTCGATCCTAAGTTGAATTAATATTACTGGAGCGTAACTGAGAATACGTGGATGACATTTTATGCAGCCGACATCAGAGCCACGAATGCTGTCGTGATAAATAAGGGCATTTGTGCACGCAGGTAAAATGATGCATCGTTACAGTATAAATATAATTACGCCAGGCACGCCAAGCAGCACCTACTGTTTCCGCTTCGTCTCCCTAAGTGGCTGTTACTAGAAGAATGGAATCGCAGGTTGACGGCGCTGACAGAGACCTCGGTCCAGCCGTCTAGAGCAGCGACGGTAGCAATAACCTCACCAAACCAGCGGCGTGTTCATTTCTGTTTCAACTTTCCACCCACACAATCTCTCTCTCTTCTTTATCTCTCTGAGGAATTAATAAAGCTTGTTAATAAAGCAGGAGTTTGATTAACCTGGCCTCACACTGACACTTTACTCAAAGTGTGATATTGGAGTTTTGGAGCCAGACAGTCAGATGCTCGGAGTGAGAATAATCAGATCTGCTGAGGATGGAGATGAGCAGCAGGTGAAAAAAAAAAAAATGCAGCGCAGGAACAAACGCTCTGGTCTCGAGAAACAGCTGTGTGACCACTGCAAAGGTCCTTCACCTCCTTCCTGTCACTCCCTCATTTCATTATTCCCTCTATCTCTCTTACTCCGTTGTGCTCTCATTATTTCATTGATTCTTTTCAATCCATTTCCTTTTTTTCACTCATGATTGCTTTCTCTCATTTCTTTTCCTTACTTTCCCCTCGTACTTTGTTTTAAAGGGGAACCAATTACACAAAAATCATTTTTGGGCCAGCTTGGACAGACACATGGGTCCTCATTGCATGATTTAAAAAAAAAAACCTCCTAATTTATTTTTCTTCTGTAATTCGCTTTTTCTCGTTTTTGTCTTCTTTTTTTTTACGTCTTCTTTTTAGATTCATCTTTTAATCCTGACCTTCAAAATAAATTTTCTTACCATTTCTCTAGCTCTCACAAAACTTATTAGAAAACTTGTGTTGTGTTATGTTCACCAGTTCAGAACTGGTTTTGCATAAACACTAAAGCGCAGGTATAACCTTTACGTTGTAAGAGTTACTACAAGTTATTGTTTGTTGAACGCAGACACACTGTGAGGGAAATGTTGCTCCCTGTAGGTTGTATTGGCATTTAGTCGTAACTCGAATGTTCATAAGCTCCCATTGTGTAGCATATATGTACAAGTTAGTACCCCCTGCTTTTAATTCTATGTTTTGTTATTTTTTTGTAATTAATGTTTCATTCTATGGAATTCTGTTCCGGGAGCATGTTCGTAAATTAGATTAGTTTGCTTATACACCTTTGATGCGAGTATACAATGTGAAGCATAAAAAACAAACAAACACAGGTTTAAACCTTTTATGCATTCACTTACACACTGAAAATATTGTATATAATTGTAAATATTGGTATCTTGTACACCGAGTCTATTTTTTGTACGATACATGTGAGCTACATCCGCGAATGTTCGTAGATCTGTGGTCCGTTCGTATAACTCGAATGTTCGTAAGTCAGGGACTTACTGTGTTGGGCGAATACAAACAACATATAACTTTTCACGATAGCATTATTTATTTAACGAAAACAAAAACAGGAAGAAAAAAAAAAAAAAAAAAAGAATGTGCGCAATACTAAGTAACCCCCTGGTTCAAAAGCTGGTAAAGCCACCTTTACCAGTGATAAAGTAATTGTTTCCTGTATGACTTTATCAGTCAGTACCAATATATACAAAACCAACAAATACTGCTTGTTTTTGTGGTTTTGTCTAAATTGCTCCCGCATTTGCTTCCTTTTCTTACTATCACTGACAATTAGGGATGCTCCGATTGATCGGTAGCTGATCATAATCGGGCGATAATAGCCTTGGGAAGTTTGATCGGCAGTCTCTATATAGAAAAGCCGATCAGATGATGCAAAAAGTTTTGGCACGCTGCTAAAATGGCTTCACCTGTCTGGCAATTCTACGTTTTGTGTGTAAAAAGACAACACATTAGCAATCTGCAACCTGTGTAACAAGCCAATTCCACGAGACGGGAAGCAGCCAAAGCATTTTAACACCACAAACCTCATCAGACATTTGAAGGTTAGTCACGTAAAGGAACATGAGCCGTTTTCAAAGTGCGCTAAGAGAGCGGGAGAACAGAAACTCGCGCACCGCCACTCACTCAGGGGTTTCGCTCGGTGGCCGTAAGTACAGTTCATCATGATTCATCGCGAGTTTTGGCGCTGTGATTACATTTCCATCTTTCCGCGCGAAAAATTAAGCGTTTAATTTTTTTGGCGGTCCTCGCGGATGCTTGCGGACCTTGCAAAACTTCCAGGGACTTGCGTCTTACTTGTTTGCTATTTTATTAAATTTTATACAATCTACAGGAAAGTTGTATTCGTCAAGCTCTAAGCTGTTCCCAATTACTAACCAAGCACAGGCTGCTATGTTTTAAGTTGACATGTTGCACATATTGCTTGCCAATAAATACAGTTGTCAATTCATGATATTCCTCATCTTGTAATTTCAATACTTAATTTATATTGTTGTTGGATATAGTTTAACAAATAATGCTGCATGATAAGGCTTCAAGTAGACCCTGTGATCAGTATCGGTACTGGCCGATACAGCTTCTAGTGATCGGAGATCGGCTCCAAAAATCCTGATCGGAGCACCTCTACCGACAATTATTTCCTTCTTTTTCTCATGCTTCTGCCTCCCTCTCTCCCTATACCCTCATAAACTGACTACACAAGGATCAGGAAAACAGACTTGTGTCTTCGGCAAAAACAGCAGAGAATCTACACTGAGTGACAACAATTTGAGAAAATCTAGAGCTAGACATATTGCCGTCTGTCTGAGAACCTGAGCACAGCCGTGTAGCTCTGATCTGATACGAGGTGTGCGCCAAGAACTCGGGGAAAAGATCGCTTCTGCAGTGTGCTTTAAAGAGTGATGATAGTTTAATCAGCCACATTTCATTCTTTCATTCATTTACATTTCTTTTTAACCTTCTTTTGTTCACATGGATTCCCTTCCTTTCTTCATTTACACAGCCGCATTCCATTACTTCATTCATTCTTCCTCCCTATTGTTTTATATTTAATTACATTTCCGATATATTTCAGTTGCAGATCCACATTTCCTTCCTTTATCATTCATATAGCCTCATTTACTACCTCCCTTCCCTTTTTCTTTCATTCCCCCACACTTCCTTCCTTATTCATTTATTCATACTTTCTTTTTAATTCATTCATCCTCTCGTCCGTCTTTATTCAATCACTCTCACTTCCTTTCTCTTGCATTCATTCATACTTCCTTCTTTATCCATTAATTCTTTCAACCACACTTGCTTTTTTATTCATTCAATCACTCTCACTTCCTTTCTAATGCATGCATTCATTCATCCACACTTCATTCTTTATTCATTCATGCAATCATCCACACTTCCTTCTTTATTTATTCATTCATCCATCCCCACTTCCTTCATTATTTATTCATGCAATCATCCACACTTCCTTCTTTATTTATTCATTCATCCATCCCCACTTCCTTCATTATTTATTCATGCAATCATCCACACTTCCTTCTTTATTTATTCATTCATCTATCCATCCACACTTCCTTCATTATTCATTCAATCGCTCTCACTCCCTCTCTCATTCATTCATGCATTCATTCATCCACACTTCCTTCTTTATTCAATCATTCATTCATCCCCACTTCCTTCATTATTTATTCAATCACTCTCACTTCATTTCTCATGCATTCATTCATCCACACTTCCTTCTTTATTTATTCAATCACTCACCTCATTTCTCATGCATGCATTCATTCATTCATTCATCCCCACTTCATTCATCATTTATTCATGCAATCATCCACACTTGCTTCTTTATTTACTCAATCACTCTCACTTCCTTTCTCATGCACTCGTCCACACTTCCTTCATTACTCATTCATCCATCCACACTTCCTTCATTATTTATTCATTGATTCATTCATTCATCCACTTTCCTTCTTTATTCATTTAATCATCCACACTTCCCTCTTACATTTATGACCATTTCCAGAGTTCAATTATTTATTCAACATTTTGAACGGCTTTACTATTCTTCGGTCTTTCATTCACCCCATTTCCTCCTTACTTCTTTCCTTCCTTCACTCATTTACCCACATTTCTCTGTCTTTCTGACTTTCATACAACCAGCTCTCCTTTCTTTTTCTCATTCACTGATATCATCAAATGTAATTCACACACATTTCCTTCCATCTTTCAATGACTCAATTACATTCCCTTTCTCTACTCGTTCCTTCATTCATCCACATTCCTTCTCATCCTTAAATCATGCATCCATAAGCCGTTCCGTTCACCTATGTTCCCTTCCAACATTTTATTCATTCATATTCCTGGTTCAGGGTTCATCGATACAGGAAATGAATGATGGGAGCACCAGGGTTCCAGCAGCACATGCTTGGAACTGTACAACAATGTTCTGTACATTTCCACTGCTGATGGGGAAAAAAAAAAAACACATTTCAGCTGATAAGAACCATGAACTAATTTGAACTCTGTCGCTCTTTCAGTCTCTCTGTTAGACCCCCCCTTCCCTGGGTGTTTTCTCATTAGGATGCTGGATCCTGAGTGTATGTGTGTGGTGTGTGGGCGTGTGTGAACAGTTTGCCCTTGTGTTCTACTCCAGTGATCAATTAGACAGCTCACACTTGCATATGAAAACACTCGCACATCATAAATCACCGCTGCAGCTTCGGTGTCACGTGCGATCACTTGATCCCTCGTGTGCTGTGTGAGACAGCGGCTGTAGAAGCTACACTGAGATCTTGCATCAGAAAAAATGACGTTCCAAATATTAGAACATGATGTGATCAAGCAGTACGTAATGTTTTCAAATTAATCAATCAATCGAGTCTCACGGCGTGTCATAACGTCATACCTGTAACTCACAGCACCGGATCTGTTTGCTCGATTACAAGAGAAGAAGAAGAAGGAAAGCGAAGCCGGGATCAGAGGCAGGGGCAGAACGAAAGCAAGGAGGTGTGACAGGTGAAGCGGTTAACCAGCTGCCTGTAATTACTCGATTTATAATTAAAATGTAAATGCGCTGTGCTGCCAGTCTATTACACATGATCAAATTTCACCTCGGTTTCCTCCCTCTCGCTTTTTCCACCACGTCCAAAACATCCTCCTCCACTCCCACGAGGATTCGGTAAAAGCCGGGACAGTAATACTACACAGACCTTTTACATGCCTCTAATCCACTTTTCCGCGTGCGCGCGCACACACACACAGCTTTGCAAACCGTGACTATGTTCACTTTAAAGTTGAACTCTTGCTTGGGGGGGGTAAAACGTCTTCAGATGCAACATTAGTGATTGATCAGGTCATGGATGAGTGAGGGATATTACATCTCGTAGCCTCAGGGGGCGAGCGGTGCAATCGCTTCACACATAAGAGACAACCGAAGGTGGCGGTGATCCCATATTACATGATAAGTTGTTGGTATTCTGGCTGCTCACAGGTAGGGGTCGCGGCAGAGCGACGTAGGATTTTATGTTCTAACACAACCCTGCCTGCTTATCCATGTTTGGGATTTGACTGGGATTCCAGTTGAGGAACCTAACCTCCAGTCTCCCGCCGTTACTAACAGGCCCTGATACAGTAGCTCTAATAATACTTGCGACGATATTAGACTTTGTATTTGTGTGGGAAAATTGGAAAAAGATTAATCTCATCAGATCCTTATAATTGTATTCAAGGAACAGAATAAAACAATAAATAAACCACAATAAAGTTGAGGAAAAAGTTTATCAGGAGCCTCTAGGAGAAACCCGTGAAGGATGGGTAGATAGAAGCAAGTACGTAGATAGATAATTTATTGATCCTGAAGGAAATTCCAGTAGCACTCTAACAGAGAATGTTCTTTCAAGGAAAAGGGAGAATCCTTAGAGTTGGACCTAAAAAAGTTGAGGAAAAAGTTTGTCAAGAGCCACTGGGAGGAACCTTTGATGGGTCTTGGTTGGTAGGTACGTTAGGAAGGAAGGAAGATAAGTAGGTAGACAAATAGATACTTTATTGATCCTGAAGGAAATTCCAGCAGCACTCTATAACAATGTTCTTTAAAGGAAAAAGGAGAATCCCTCAGAAAGTCCTGAATGATGGGAAAAAAATAAAACCCACTGCAAGTGTATCCACTTGTTGTGTATAACTTAATAGGCATCTGAGAAATATTACGTAAAACAAA
Organism: Clarias macrocephalus; assembly: GCA_011419295.1. Taxonomy (NCBI): domain Eukaryota; kingdom Metazoa; phylum Chordata; class Actinopteri; order Siluriformes; family Clariidae; genus Clarias; species Clarias macrocephalus. Next base: position 12,164 of record JAAGKR010009392.1, on the reverse strand, counting down.
CATTACCATCAGTTAGTACATTTTAAATTATTTTAATTCCTGATGACAATTAAGGATTAATCATCAACACCCTAGTATCAACAACAATCACAAATCTGGCCACACTGGTTAAAGATATGTGGAGATCAACATAAATATGTATTACACTGATAAAAAAAATTAAACATTATCGTGAATGGGAGAATCTTTATTCAAACAACTACTGTATAAACGAGCCAAATTGTTTGACTTAGAAAAGAATGTACTTTTTACGACTACAAGATTCAGGAAAATCAACTTCAGCTTGTGACATGTTTTTTGGAGGAAAAAAATGTTGGAGCTAAAAAAAAAAAAAGTTAAGGAAAAAGTTTGTCAGGAGCCTCTGGGAGGGAACCCTTGAAGGGTCTTGGTTGGTAGGTACGTAGGAAGGAAGGAAGGAAGGAAGGAAGGAAAAAAGGTAGGTAGGTAGACAGATAGATACTTTATTGATGGAGGAAATTCCAGTAGCACAGAGGATGTTTTTTTTTAAAGGAAAAAGGAGAATCCATCCCTCAGAAAGTCAAGGCCATGAACCATTCCCAGCATCCTCAGGAATCGCTTTATAGACAGAACATGGTATAGAAAGTGTGTTTGTTAAAAAATAAATTAATTAATAAAAAAAAGTGTTGTTAAAATGCTCACTATTATGATAGGAAAAAAATTTATTAAACGAGGCTGGGTGTGTATATATGTGTGTACGAGTCCAAGGAGTAATTAAAAAAAAAAAAAAAAAAACTAATCCAAATTAAAAACCAAATCACAATGAGGGGAAAAAAGAAAAAAAAAACATTACTGTAAAGGACAAAAGCTAACACAGACGTATCGAATCCACATGACTAATTTCTAACGTTCTATCTCTGAAGCCGTCTGAACTAAATCTGGACCTTTTCGCTTTATTATCCGATACCAGCCGCTCGGTCATCATGCGAGCAGGTTCTAAAGCACCTTTGCGTGAAGAAGAGAGGTTTCGGTGTCCTTTCGCACCGGCACACACAGGGCATCCCAGGGCTCCCCCTCAGGTGCTTCACTAATTTGCTGCTCGGCTTCAAATGCAAACGCTGGCTTCAGCACAAACACCACTGCGCTAAAATACAGACACAGCTAGACCAATAACAAAAAAAAAAAAAAAAAAAAAAAAAAGTGTCATGTGGAGATTTTGAGGGGATAATAACATTCAGCTTGACTTTGCCAGGTTAACACATTTCCAGCATCAATTATCTCCAGTGGGCTTCAAAAGATCTTTTTATTAGCACCAAGCAACACAATTAGCACAAGCCTCTGCTCAGAAACGGCGGCGACACAAAGCACATCAATAGCTCGTTTTGCCCGTTCTTCTCAGTGATGTATTATCTCTACTGATGAGTTGCTCTCATACACGCACACGCAAGTGATACAATAACACTCGCGCTTTTTCATCAGTCTTACAGACAATCGATTGGTGAAAAGGTCAAAATCTCCATTTGATAAAAATGTGCGCATGGCAGCGCTCGCAGGATTTTCTTAAAGGAGCAGACAGTAGGCTGCAAACTCTTCAACAAAACAAAATGAGAGAAAAAAAGGTTTATTATAAATCACCCCTGAAGTCACGTAGATAAACAAGTGCTGCGGACAGTCGGATGACCTCTGGATGCCCTGTACTGCCACGTCTGGTCTCCATTATAGTCAAAAGTTTGTGCACACCTTCTAATTCCATGGTCTCTCCTGATTTTTTTTTTCTTTCTACAATGTTAAACAATGCTGACAGCATCCAAAATATGCAAACGTCAAAAATACACTATAGGTGCTGATTTGTTTTTTGTTTTTTATTGTTAAAAATAATAATCCTTAGGAAAACAAAACGGTCATTAGTAGTGTCCATCTGAAGTTTAGCACAACAAGAACGTGACCAATTTTGCTTCCCTAAAAACTTCAGCCGTTTTAGAGGGATGATTTTATATACGTGCCTGAAAAAATGCCAATTTTTCAGCATTATACCGCCTCGCTTCAAACAATAATCATTTAAATTGCACATTACTTGTATTCCTTTATGAGTACTGATACTAAAATTGGTGTAAGCTTCTAGACCGGTAAATATGACCAGTATATTTTTTCCCTCAAATTACTAACAGTGGTTTTATAATTTGATAATGATCAAAAGTACACACAGTCGATGTTATATAGCCATAAAACATTATTTGTTTTAAAACAGCTTATTTGTAATCTGTCCAATAATCAACACATATACCATTACAATGTCAGGTCTACCTCGGTGCTTTGCATGAGAGATAGTTTTTCAGTAAAAGTTTAAAAAGCAAAATATCTGTAGCGTCTGTAACCATGTCAAATTCATGTTCCAATATCTTAATTTTGCATTTACACTTTTTTTTAGGTTTATGTGAAATGTAAATCTGCCCAGTTTTTATCTTAATGACGATTAGTATCATTAAAAGGTTTGAATAAAAAAATTTACAGACATTACATAAAAGGGCGCGAAATTGTTTTTAGCAAATGTGTTTCTTTTTATCTGTAAAAATATAAATGTGTATGCATATTTACAAAAAACAAGTAACGGATCAGGAGATAAGAAGAATTAAGTATTATGAAAAATGGTGTTATATGATCCTATCTGAAAATTCACTTTTTCACCTACAGTTGGTTAAACACTTTTCAGCACCGATACAATGTTTTGTCTGAATAATCTCCTTTGAACAGTTGATACTGAGATGCATTTGCTACTTATGCTCTGTAAAGCCTTCATAATGGCTCTAATCTGAGCTGCTGTTTGTTAATTGGTGATTTCTGAGGCTGGTAACTCTAAATGAACAACTACGCTGCAGCAGAAGTAAGTTGTGGTCTTGCTTAATGTTACCTTTGTTTCTTAAAATAACAAGAACACTTAATTACCTTAAATGTCATGTGTGCTATTTCAGAGTTCTGAAAAAAAAATCCAGCATTGTTCTAGAGAATGCAGAAAAATAAAACCAGACCCGTGTCCAAATTTTGACTGGTACTTTTTTCATATTAAATTAAATAGATAAAAAAAAACATGTTTTACTGTGACAGGCTGCAAAGTGTCTCAAGATATTGCCTAAAACTTGTAGCGGCAACCTCATTTCCCCTCTCATCTGTTCCAACCATTCAGCATCACCAGTATACTAAACCACCGATTTATTTGGTGAGATTTCAGAATGTGCCGTGTACTGATGGCGAAGACACCCGGGGTGTGTTGAGATCAGGGTTCTGTGCAGGACACTTGAGATCTTCTTGCTTCAATCTTTTCTTCAAGTACTTGTGCTCAAGAGAACTGTGGAGCTGGAACAGGTTTGGTGCACTTAGATCCAGTAATACAAACATGTAAGGACATCATACACAATCCATGTGTGCTTGCAACTTCATGGCATCAGTTTGGGGTCCGGGCATGAGGTTTGTGTGTCCATGAAGTTTTGGAAATACCCTTTTATTTGAACCCTGGCAACCCTGGTTAACGTTAAGAGCTCTTTAGGAAACACACCTTACTTGTTAAACCGCTCAAGTGAGCTGCTAGATGACATGGTCTCTTTATTTGATTTTTATCTTTATTTTTATTTTTTTTTGAAGTTGTTATTGTTATTAATGTCCTTCTGCCTTTGTGAGATCCGTTATCATGAGCCACTGCTGTCTAGTCCGGTCTAAAAAAAATAAATAAATAAAAAAACTGAAGGTCCAGCCCTCCTTTCCTTAATCCTATTAAACACAGCAATCAAAGGAATTCAGGACTTTGCGTCGTCCACATCGCGTCCCCCCCTCACACTGGCATGTTTTATTCCTCACTTAATGCACCGATTTATATTATAGAACGGACACAATCCCGATAAAGGTGCGAAGGTATAAAGTGAAAAAAAAACAAGTCTGGAGATTTACACAGCTGTGCCGTGCTCATTTCAGTGAGAATAGAAGGCAGCGTTATTCATTTCCCTCGTATCTGTCTATTCCTTCCAGACAGCTGCGGCTTTCCGCTGAGCCCCCGACATCCCTCTTTCTCCTAATTATCCGATTCGGGTCCGAGATGGATCGCACCCGCGCTTACGTTTGATCACAATTGTAATGCATAATGTATAACACTTCAGCTGTCTGCGCTTTCAAGTAAAAGATAGTATTTGGGGAAAGAAAACTGCCGAGGTGATGACGAATCCCATCCCGAACGTGCCCCAAACCGTTCCCGCGACCCCTTCATGCAATTTACTGTGACGGGAAAGCCAGGATCCCGAGCGCGCTCCTTACGGCGTCGACCCGTCTGAAGAAGCCGCGTTGCTTAAAAAAAAACGTCTTGTTTTAGTTATCATGTCCCTGCGCGGCGAGCTTAGACAGCGACTGCGCCGCGGGGATTTAGTCGACTCTAAACACCGCCGGCTTCAGAAAGGAACGGAAGAAAGGAGAAGAGGAAGACAGAGATTTGACGTGCGGATTATGCAGTGTCAGGGACGCGTGAGGAGATTAGCATCTGCTGTGCTGCATTCTTTAGACTGGAGCGAGAGACAGACAGACGCAGCGTCGCAGAGTCCTGCGAATCGGACGCATTTGCCTAGATGTGCCGCGAAATCCTGTATATATGAACGTTTATCAAATCGAACACTTTAATCTCAATTTATTGATGGGAATACAAACGTCTTTGCTCTCCGCTTGGGCCTGACTGAAGATTTCTGATTTATGAGACGTCAGAAGTTAAGCGAGCTTTCGGGTTTTAAAAAAAACAGTCTGATTGATGAGAAACAAGTTACTACAACTAATGATTATCTGTAAATATTCTACCCTTCCTTTCAGAAGTGGATTGCTTTATCAATAGCGTGGAGCAATAACCGCAGTTCATTACTTATAACGCTAGACTGTAATCTACAAATGCGGCGCTAGACTGCAGGCATTAATATTAATACTGGACCCATTTTCATGCTCGCTAGTCTGCAATCACAATATTTACCTCATTTGTCATTTCGAAATTAATCACGGGTCATGTTCCAGCGCTCTTCTGGATGTGTACGTGTGACTTCGCTTGTGGTTTCAGCGCGGTAAAGAGCTGTTTGGCATCACGCGCATGACTAATCGCTGCTTGCTAAGGCAGCTTGTCGATTGACACCCGGGCGAGGAAGCGCGAGATCCTGAGACAGCGACCCACTACACCGGGAAGGGAGGGGGCGCCGGGGGGGTTGGCAGTAGGATGAGTCTTTCACCGTGTCGCAAAGTGAGATTTAGGCCTGGCGCAGGCCCCGGCACGTTATGTTACTTTACCTCATGTGGATCGGGCCTCAGTGCGAGACTGAGTTTGGCACGGCACAGAGCCACGGTAAAGCCATTGGAGCAAGAACGTTCGCAAGACGCGAACAGTTGTGTAAGCTAATGCGGATTTTAAACTGTACAGCCTCGGGAACAAAACCAGTGATGACGGATGGTGTTGATATCTTCAGCAGTGAGATCAGACCTCATGCATTGTGTATATATGAATTCTATTCTGTATTTACAGTTATGCCGTTTGTCAGACACGCTCATCCAAAGCGACTTATTATATTTATCTCATCTCAGAAGGCTCACGGCAGCCTTCTAGGATTTGAACTTGCGAGCAGTCCAAAATCTTAGATACTTCCCCCATTATTTAAGGGTGTTATACTCCTTTTTAAATCATTTTAACCTAAGACTTAACTAAAATCTCTAAAATGTGTCTGATGAATGTTTCTGCTGAAAATAAAAAAATTGTCGACACGTAGCCGGGTATTTTTAAAAACTGAAATTTTTATCTGTGGTTTTGGGATTTCGTCCACATGCAAATGCAGTTTTGGTCGCTGAAAAATGACCTTTCGTCCCAAGTGAAGGTTTATCCAAAACTCAGATTTCAATGGACAGGGGAAAGGGAGATCGTGGCTTGTTGTAACGTCACCATGTGTGCCGATGATGTCATTGTCTGTGTGCCGATGATGTCATTGTCTGTGTGCTAGCCTCCTTGATTTGAACTTTATGAGGATATTTCGTGCAATAGTGGATTTGAGTACAGTAAACTGTGTGACCGTGTTAATGTTGCTTATTTGACTTTTTACACGTCTGTACATACAAAACAAAGTAGAAAAATCTCAGTTTTTAAAAATACCCGGCTATGTGTGGACATGAAATGATGTTCTCACCCTCTCTCTTGATGCACCCGTTTCACAGCCTGTAACGTTAAAAACAAAATGACCCTAAAGCCACCATGCCCCTTTCTGGTGCATTTTTCTAGCAGGAAATCAGAAAGCAGGAAATGGGACTTCTCTGTATTTAAGGGGCTCAGGGCTCAGGAGGAGGGTGTCTGCACACTGCTCCCAAAAAGAGCAGTTTGTTTTCCCCTCATATTTTCTGCTTACACACACGCGAACACACGTGAATGTCCAATATGAAAAGTCAATTTTGCATAACTGCCGCCCTTTAATGAATGTAGTCATTTAACAGATGGTGGATTTTACACTCGAAAATAATATATAATGTAATAATAATAATAATAATAATAATATTGATGTGTCGTACAGTATGTAAAAAAAATATACAGTACTGAAATGAAAAGACGAACAATATCACCTTGTTTCACGGTCAAGTTCATTAAAACATACAGAAATGGATGAAATTTGTACAGAAAGTTTTCATCCATTTCTGTATGTTTTAATGAACTTCTGTACAAATATTCACTGTGGGAGTTTGTCTGGTTTGTGTCTTTAATAAAACCTTCTCATCTGTTGATGAAACGCTCACCGAACAGCGAGTAGAAATAAAAGCGAATGAGCCATGCCGCTCCGTTTCATATTTCCTTCAAGTGATCGCGTTCCCGCACGATGGATTTATTCACAGACAACAATGACAATCGTGATATTGTTTTAATATAAGGTGTTAATTTAAACGTGATTCTTTCTAACGGCAGTAGATTGTTATAACAGCCGGTTTTATCCTGCAGGTTCACACACGATGATGCTTTCACTTCCTTCTAACAGACTCTTAAACAGGTGATGGAAACTCAATCTAAGATTAAAGTGAAATCATCCTGGATCGGTGAACGACAGATCTGTGGATTTTAACACTAGGTAAATTAAAGTAGAAAAAGAAGCACAAACTTCTGAATACAGATAGGTGGAAGTGTGAATGCTTTCACTGAGATTTCACTGGGTTTGTAATTAACCACATGAGCTTAATTTTCCCCCCAGCGCTTCACAACACCACACCATGCCTGTGTCTTTTTTTTTATTATTAAAATGAAAAACAAATCTTGTGGTGGTGTTTTTTTTTTTTTTTCCGGCACGTATTCGATGTGTAAATCGGTAGGGTTTGGTGTGTGTCACATGATGGTGCCTCATCTGCGGAGAAATGTGTACTGTTTTATAAACGCAAAGTAGAATTGAGGTGTAGGTGTGAAGAAAAATAACCGGTAGAACTAACTTCAGGGTTTTTTAACCAGAAACGCCAAAGACGTGTGAGGTTTTAAAAGCATGAACCAGTGTTTCAGCGTTATTGAAAGAAACTAAGTTTTATGCCAGGCAATGACGTGAAAATTAAGTTCAAATGTTAATTATTAACAATGACACCTACATTTAAAGAGGGAGACCAACTGCCGTTTCAACTGTCTGCCGTTTAAAAATGATTTGAATAATGAGGTGACCGATTCATCTAACTACGATTTGGGTTCTGGAATATTCCAGAACAAAAATGCGTTGATGTGATCACCTTGTCATTCGGTACACTCGGGTCGTCAGCTGACTTCATTTTATTGCCACAGACCGTTTCCGAGCCTGGACCTGACCAACCGATGCGACTGCAGAGCATAACAAGCCTCCACTTCACTTCTCACCCTGACGCACCCGTTACTCTAGAAATCTGGACTCTTATAAACTTTTCTCATTCATTATGCTCCATAGCAAAGTGAACCTTTTTGTTTCTGATTACCATTACTAACAAGTTAAACAGGCATTAAAGTGATCTCCAGTCATGATTTATTTATTTATTTTACATCAGTCCCATGATATGAAGATACCATGATGCCAAGATACACGTTGCCTGGGGGGAGAGAGAAAAAAAAAAAACCTCCCACTTAAACCAATCCCATGATGCCAATGCATAGAGCAGAGGTTCACAAACTTTTTGGTCAGGGGACTAAAGCTAGTGTACAGTGGGCACAGTGGATGCTTATCTGATCGTCATGTATCGGAAACTTCAGCTTTAAAGTTTTGTTGTTTTACATAGTGTGTCGCAAGGTTTGACTTGCTTTTCTGCTCATCAACGTTGTAAAGAGCGGTTATTTTAAAGCTTTTTCACATGAGGCACAATTGAATCGTGTTTAGGAACGATCCCCCCCCCACCCCCGCCCTCCCCTGACCTGCGTTCGCCTTTTTTTTTTTGTGCAACGTTCTCGGGCATGTTTGCGTACTTACACTCTCCGATACACCAGGTGGCAGTATGCACCATTAAAAATACAAGAGAAGAAGAGAGCATGGGCGTTACCTTTCCCGCTAAGGCTATTATTGATATTTTTGGTGAAAATAGCGAGCAGCCCTCCTGCTCTACTCCTCCTTCCTTATCAGCTGTGGATATGTAGGCCAGAGGATGAGATTTAAATTTCGGAGAAGACAGACAGCACTGATGATGTCGCATCTGATCTTCTTCCGCGTTGTTTTTGTTTGTTTGTTTTTATTTGCTACACAGCATTCGATCACTGGTTGGATGAGAGAAGGCGAGACTTTTCTAACAAGCACTTAATAGCTTGAAATAAAACTGTAAGGGGAAAAAAAATTTAATCTTGGAAATGTAGACAGGTTATTAATAGTACAAGTACAACCTTTGTATATATAATAAAAACCTTCAAAATAGTACGCAAGTTACAACAAAGTAAAGTATTTTCCACTCCTGCTGTTAGTGGTTATTATCTGTTCCTCCTCCAATGAAATCACCAATGAAAATGATGATACCTGCATTGAGGGCGAACCGATGGAGCTGTAGCAGGAGCACAACTGCCTGCGCAGGGTAATTTATCACCGCCGTGCTGCAACGGCCAGAGCTTTTACGCCAGATGGTCGGGACTACTATATTTGTTTTGCTGCCGCCGTCTCCGAGTAACGGGGGGGGTGGGGGGTTCAGCAACAAGTTAGAAGTAGGGTAATGCTCTCAAATAAAAAAATGTCTGTATGTGTGCGTGTGTGTGTGAGCGATGTCTTATTAATAGACGCTATGATTTTTAAGTCCTGTACCGTGTCCGAGTGAGAAAACAAAATACAAATTTTCCCAATGTGGACTCCGGATTTATAATTTATACCATTTAATTAACCTGCATGACAACGTACTGTGTCTCTGACAGAGGCGAGAGGAATCTACCCATCATTTCGCCTCAAATGTCATCTAACACACACACACACACACATTTTTTCGCCTTCCAATTCTCTCTTTCCATATTTAGACTTTAAGTTCTGAATAAACAGAAAGAAACAAGCTTTTCTAATGACACAGAGAGAGACAGAGAGACGAATGACATTTAAAACTACTTAACTAGTATGCAACAGGCTTAAAGCGCATGACGTACACACCCTCTTTCATAACACTCCCACTCAAGTAAAGGACCTCAAAGTGAGTGTGAAAAGAAGCCAAAGTTTCGAGCTCTGAGTCATTTGGAGTCAAACTCTAAAGCTGACACTTTAAAGCGGAGCAGCTGACTCACGGATAAACTCTGAATTTCGTGGATCTATATAGGACTGAGTCAGATTAACACAATCTGCTAATTCTATTAGGGCCAACCGTCTAAACTAAACTACCTGCTGCGAGACTAATAATCACATGGGGGCTTTGAGCATAGGGACAGAAAACGAGGACAAGAAGGGGAAGAAGGGGGGGAGAAAAAGATCAGCTTCGGCTTTATGCAAGAGAACGGTGAGCTAAATTACATTTGCGTGGCTTAATGAAACTTAGGAGCGCTTACATTTCTTCCTTCCCCCTGAAGCTCAGCTGCACTGAAGGTCAGCACGGTTTCATTACATCATCCGGCTCTCAGGATGTATTGAAACTGAATAAAGTTTCCGCACTAAAACAGATCTCTAAATAAATAGCGAGTGCCAAGGTACAGACTGGCTGGAACAAGAACAAAAACAATCCCATGATTGGAGGTTACAGGGATATCCCATGATGCCAATGCATTGAGCAGGGGTTCACAAACTTTTTGGTCAGGGGACTTAAGCTACTGTACATTGAGCAAAAGGGGTGCTTTAATTTCTTCTTCTTTTTTTTTTATTTTTATTTTTTGCGCTGCTCTAGCTCATACCATGTCACATGATTTGACTTGCTTTTCTACTCATCACCGTTGTAAAGAGTGGTTGGTTATGTTATGTAAAAACGTTTGCGTATTTACACTCTCCGATACACCAGGTGGCAGCATTGGTTTGTGCATCACCATTAAGTACAGAAGAAGAAGAGAACATGGATGTTAACTCTCTCGCTATGTCTATTATTGATATTTTTTTCTGGGAAAATGTCAAGAGCATCGCTCCTGCATGCTTTCCTATTTTATCAAGATTAGACGAGTTTGGAAATTTCTGAGGAGAACGACGGCACTGATGACGTTCTCAGGTCCGAATTGTTCCGTATCTTTTTATTTTGTATCAGAGTACAGTATATCGTTCCCAAGACCCCTTTTTCCAGCTGACTACCTGAGCACAGAACGATTGTGTTCGCACTGATCAAAATGAACCACACGTTGTGGTCAAGTGTTCTCGGAAAAACGATCCCGGGGTCCTGATGTGAAAACGCTTAGGGTTGTTATGGGTCTGGATTTTTTTCTTTTTCCTTAAAAGAGAACTAATTGTTTTATTTTTTTGTTTTTCCACACGGTTCTGTGTCGAGTCCGTAAGAAAACCATCCTCCATCTGGAACAATCAGCCATGACACGGTCCTCATTCTGGTGTTTGATGTGAATATTAGCTGAAGTGCTCGACAATATATTATATTGTATATGAACTGAATTCATGAATGGATAAAAGATATTTATATGTGTGAGCACCCAGCGAGAAAGTCTACAAACAAGCAAACATTACAAAAACAATAAAACCCTGGATTTAAAGAATCACCTGTAATAAATTCTAAGAAATTCTTGCCACAGAAACTGTGTGCCCTGGTTCTTGTGCATCCAAGACTTTAGACGTGCTGTCCCAGTAAAAATGAGTCACTGGCACTGGCTTGATTTATGCCACGGCCTCTACGAAATGCTGCAGCGTTCCCGAGGTGTTGTCACACAAAAACGTGAATTTTTTTTTCCTGCTTTTCTCTAATTACATTTTTTCCCTCCACAGTGACCTTTTTTACAACTCTGACATCATCTTACTCAAGACAAATAAGGATTGATGCTTAAAAAAAATAACTAAATAAAAAATAGCTGATAAAGCTTATAATAGTACACCTTTTACTATTATAAAATAATGTACAAATTTCAGAGCATGCCTGTCACCAATCTGTGCAATCACAAATTGCTTTTTAATAATTTTCACATTCTCATCCAGGTTATAAAATAAAGTGCCTGGCTGTGCTCTGCAGTAAAAGCAACAGGCTCAGAAGCATAATGATGCTATTCCCCACTCCAACCAACTCCGCCAAAAAAACTTAAGCTAAATTACAAACTACAAAGCGGTAGAAAGAAAGGACTGAGCGAGCGTGTGTGTGTGAGTGTGTGTGTGAGAGAGAGAAAGAGAGAGAGAGAGAAGCTGAGCGGAAAAAGCAGAGGTGTTGATCAAAGACTTGAACACATTTCTAGTGGCAGGATAATTAGCCGTTTCAGACCAGGGGTCAGCCGTCCCCTCTTTTTTCTTAAAAACAATGCCACGTTAGATTCTTCACGTGTGCGCGTCTGCTATAAACGACTTCAAAAAAGCGACCCCGGGTCACCAGGCACTCACACTGTGGATTTTGTGCTACACTACAAAAAAAAGAAAAAATCTAAGGACAAAAAAACGAACGCGAGTGAACCCTATGTAAATGTGATTAAATCCAAACAACGATGTCGAGGGAGGAGTCACGGACGAGAATCGTTCTGGGTTTTAAAATCCTTGCGTGGCCAAGATATGGCTGTGGAGTTTATTATTAATGCAGAACAGACTCGGGTTTTAATAAGAGGCAACGGTGTCATGGAAAACCTCCCGAAAACGAGACGAAAA
>JAAGKR010009391.1:0-26865 GCA_011419295.1 Clarias macrocephalus | reverse complement strand
GAGCATTGTTTTTGACCATGTCCATCCCTTTATGACCACCATGTACCCATCCTCTGATGACTACTTCCAGCAGGATAATGCACCATGTCACAAAGCTCGAATCATTTCAAATTGGTTTCTTGAACATGACAATGAGTTCACTGTACTAAAATGGCCCCCACAGTCACCAGATCTCAACCCAATAGAGCATCTTTAGGATGTGGTTAAGGCAGTTCTGAAGGCGAAAGGGGGTCAAACACTGTATTAGTATGGTGTTATCTTTATAATAATCCTTATGTGAGTGTATATAAAACATCACAGCTCATAGCTGAAACATAAATTCAAAACTTAAATTGTGTTAGCTGACACTTTTTAGCATAATTACCATAACCAAAACCTCAGACTGTGCAGCACGCTTGAGTTTCCATGTGCCTAGTGGCCAAGTTTTTAAAAAAAAATTATAATTAGTGTAGTTTATCTCCACATCTTCACAAATTAACCAGCAACCACACAGATAAAGCAAACTAACCCAAAGTGCAAAAAAGTCTCTAAATTGCTGATCCACTTCATCACAAAATGGTAGCAATGCTTAAGGGGTGACAAGTTTTCCCCTGGGCTAAGGGTGGATAAAATGCAAAAACAGCAACATAATAGACACCAGGTCTCAAGAGATAAACTGGGACAAAGACTCTGCTAAGAAAGAAAGTAAGGTCAAGGAGAGCAGAGAACTGTAATAGTACAGTAAAAATAAAAAAAAATCGAGAATGTAATGGTTTTATTTAAATTAGAAATGAGTATGTGCTAAGCATTCAGGGGTATGTGTTCGAATCATTTGTGTGCGCTTCAACATACTGAATCGTATGTTTGTGAGTCAAATTCTTAAATGGTGCATTTCTAAAGAGATACTGGTTAAAGATATGTTTTCTCATATGAATATATAACTGCTAATTGAGTTCATTGAAATTGTAGCCTGAATGCATAGCTCAGTATGACCCCGTGACACATCGATTAATGTAGGCCATATTCGTTTAGCTGGAGTACACCAGAATACCGTTTGTATCTCATTTCACTTTTGTCTGTGTTCCCACTTCCTGTGGCGTACAGTATGCGTCCTCAGAGCCAGGCACTGAAAACGGAGGCGGCTAAAAGAAGAAGCCGAGGGATGAAATATGAATATCCTGAGACGATCAGGGGAAATGGGAGGATGAAGGAATGTGCTGAAATGACAAGTTACAGTCTGTAAATCCAGACAAGGATCTGTGGATATAAAAATGCCCTTGTCACTGAGAGCTTCTGACTTGTTTATGACCAGCATATAATATGAACAATGTGGGTCAGCTAGGTGGTGCCTGACAGATGTGGGGCACAGCAGGACTTACATCGTGCATTATTGTGCTGTATTATGACACAGCGCTGATGAATTCTCAATTTGCATTAACATGCTTGTTCTTACAGTATATGCTACCCTTTCTATAGTAACAGTGTGCACGTATAGGGGTTCCGTCATACTGTATAAACGCTCACTCAATCACTCACTCTCTATATTGCTTATCCTGTATAGGGTCATGGAGGGCCTGGAGCCTATCCCAGGATACACACGGCACAAGGCGGGACACACCCTAGATAGTGAGCCAGTCCACCATAGGAGTAGTACGCACACATTGCGGGCAGTTTGGGAATGCCTTGTCTTTGGATGATGGGAGGAAACTAGAGAACATGCGCACAGACCTGAGGTGGGACCCCTGGAGGAGCAGGGCCACCAGTGTGTCTCCTTCAGAAGTTCTCCTTCTTTGGAAAGATCTTTGTGGCCATAAGAAAACCACTTCAAAAGCTCAGTTTAAAAAGATGCGGTTGGTGGCGTCACGTGGTTTGAAGAAAACACATGATAGTCTTCAGCCCTACATGAATGACTGGTAGTATTGGCCTTAATGTACAGTAGGAGCCCCCTAGTGACGGGGAGGAATTAGATATGACCAAATTAAGGAGAAAATCGGGGGGAAAAAAACATCTGTTACTGAGGCTAATCAGAAACCGAATCATCATTAAAGATGACATTTTCTATCATCCAGCAATCGCAAGTTTGAATACCGGGTGATGCTGTAGCCTCTCGCAGCCGGGGGGACCTAGAGGGAGCTGATTGGCCGTGCTCTGTCTGAGGGAAGGGATGAGAGGATCATTGCGTTTCATGTAAATTACGGCTCTACAGCCAATCACGCGTCTCTGAGCTCACACAAGTGGAACGAACGCATAGTGCTCTCGTCCGAGTGTGTTACGTCGCTCCCAGAGGTGCGTGAGTGAGCCGTTCGAAAAAGATGTGGTTGGTGACATCATGTGATTCAGAGGAAGCATGTCATAGCTTTAGCCCTCCCTGGTTGGTAGTTGGAGCCTTGAGGTTGGAGTGCCCTAATGACAGGTAAGAATGGGCTAAAACTAAAAAAATTAAGGAGAAAATCTGAAAGAAATCCCCCAAAAATGGAAAAATCGTCATGTGGCCTGTTGAGTCCAGATCGTCCCTATTCTAAAGTGATGTGCGCATCAGGGTAAGAAAGGAAGAACATACACTGTGCCCCTGGAGGCAACGTTATGATGTGAGGTTGCTTCAATTGGTCAGCTCTAGGCTCAGCAGTGTTATGTGGCAAAAGATTATGTCAGCTGATGACCTGAATGTACTGAATGACTGTATTCTATGGCTTTTTTCTTTCCTGATAGCATAAGTATATTCCATAAAATGAATGTAACTAAATTAGGAATATGAATAGGAAAGTCATGTAAAATGTAGGAATCGGAATAGGAATCTGAATCGATGTATTTTTCCTATAACAACACATCCTATAATATTTTGTTCCTTACTTTTTTCATTTATATGCGTCAAAACAGCCTTAAATGCAGATGGAAGTTGAAGTTCTACAGCAGCTTTGGATTTGTTGCAACTGATCAGAATAAAACGGTTACTGAAAATAATTGAATATAAACGACGTGACTGTGTTTACAATAAAAATCCAAGTCTTGGCGGTGAGATATTTTTTTACTTTACGATTCGGAATTTACTCACAGCTGAGTTAACAAACGTTGAAGATCGGGACCCCACGAAGACGGTTTGCTTATTTTGAATTTAAATTGCTAATCTGCTAACTCCCGTGTGTTGTTTCTAATCATGTTTGAATGAAACCCGATCACCTAGAGCACCTCACTGGGTTCGAGCACATTGCCGAACTCGCTGTGCGACAAGGCCGCGAGCTAAAAACCTGGGAAAGGGAAATCTAGTCTCTGTTTAACCAATTAGCACATCATTAAAAATCATTGCATAAAACCAAATGTGTAGAGATGCTCCGAGCATGGGAAATATCACAGAGACATTTTTCCTGAGAAAGTGTGTCGGGATACTGTAGCTCAGGCTTTCCAGAAGAGGGAATTGGCAGAAATAACAAGTCCAAACTGCTTGGTTGGTGACCTAGAAATGTGATTTCCAACGAAGTGGGTCTCATCGACAGTTCTCTTTTGTCTACAGGAGAGGCTGCGCTTACTTCTCAGTTCTTATGAAAGAATATAAAAGACTAAAATACAATTCTGACCCACGTGCATGCATCTGAATGCAAAGGACTGCATACTCTCTAAGGTAATATGTACAAATCTACGTTTAAGTACATTTTATGCAGCCCAGCTTCCCAACTCATTATGATTGTTTATAGTTTTAGTGTTTAATTTGGTGGAATGTCATAAAATGTTATTTCTTGTGATCAATTACATTATAGCCGCAATAAACAGCTGTTCTTTCACCAACCTTCCACACATGCCCTCTTAAAGTTTATTTTAAAAAACAACAAACACACACACACACACACACACACACACACACACACACACACACACACACACACACACACACACTCTCTCTCACTCACACACACACACACACACACACACACACACACACACACACACACACACACACACACACACACACACACACACACACACACACACAATGCAAATAAAACAATGCAAATATTCATGGGTTCAAACTGTAGTAGAAGGAATCACATGAATTGGCCACCATAGAGTCCTGAGGTGTTGGGGTGTGCTCCGGTGAAATATTACAGTGTGTGATTTTATTTTTTTATATATATATATTTTTTTTTGGCTAGGCAGACTCTTTCCATGAATATTTCCTAACTAAACAACCATTAAGTGCTTCCCTAATTAAATAACAACAACTTATTCTACTAATTAGGGTGAAAGTAACTAGAGCATCTGCCATACAAGTCCTTGTACACCGATCAGCCAAACCTTAATACCTTAAAACATTAAGCCCAATATTGTGTAGGTTCCACTGGTGCAACTAAAACTAAAGCTCTGACCCCTTTAGCCAGGACCTCTGAAGGTGTGCTGTGGTTTCAGGGACCGGGACGTTTGCAGCAGATCCTTTTAGTTCTTTAACTTGCAAGGTGGGACCTCCATGGATTGGACTTGTTTGTCCAGCATGTCCCATGGATATTCGATCGGATTGAGATCTCCGGGAATTTTTGTGGACCCATAAACCCTTTGAATGCTACGCCTCATACACAGCAAGCTGTGTTGTTCTGGTACTGTACCTTTCAATCATTACCAGCAATGACACGCTACAGTACATCATCACAGATCGGACAGGCTAGGATTTTGTCCATACAGTCATAAATGGATGCCCGTGATCCTGCCACCAGTTTACTGGTATATAACTGATAATCAGAATTATGTTTTAAGGTTTTAATGTTATGGCTGATTAGTGTATTAACTGTTACTATAGAGACGTATTATAAGTGCTTTATGTAAACCTTGTTATTTAGGTTTGTGCTAGACACTTTGTCAGAGCTGCCATCAAAGACAATGAATTATCACCTTCAGACTTTGGAATTTAACGGCACTGCCACATATTAAATAATTGCTTCATAAGTAATCAGTCGTGAATTGTAGTTTCGGTGATGATATTATTCACTACAATGTCGTCTTATATACTGGAAAAGCTTGATAGGAAATAATGTGATATAAATAGTAAATAGTTATAAAACAATCATAATATTATACATCTATAGTTTGTTTCAATCCTGTCACACACACACACACACACACACACACACACACACACACACACACACACACACACACACACTTTTTTTGAAAAGTCTAAAATGGATGAGCATTTCTGAAAGCACTGGTTGTCGTCTTCAGGGATACTTTGGGGCCGGCAGCTTTCCAGCAGAATTTCTTCCCGCCGAGACATACGTAGTGTAATTGCTTCCTTTTTTCGCCTTAATTTCAGTTACATTTCAACCAGTTATCAAGCAATTCCAAGAGTGTAAAATGATTTTTATGCTCATTATTGGCTCAACAAGTGCTTGCAGCTGAGGTACGGCTCTTCTTTTTGCCGCACATGTGAAAATGCATTCAGTTTTCTTTAGAAGTCTCATCTTCAGCGATGCGTGCACACATACAGTACATGCACAAAAAGAGAAGCCCTAACAGTGAATCTGTTAACATTAAGACCACATTTGTTTTGGGTTCCCCTTGTGTCACAGCAGTGGCTCTGGTGCCTCTGGGCATGACCTCTGGGGTGTGCTGTGGTGTCTGGCACCAGGACGTTGGCAGTGGATTCTTTGGGTGCTGTGGAGTGAGTGCGGTGGGGCCTCAGTGGATCAGACTTGATCGTCCGTCTCATTCCATAGATGCTCTGGTTTGGGATCTGGGGGGGTTTCGAGGCTAGGTTGTCAGTCTTGGGCTCTTTGCCTGTGGGTTACGGTGCATCAGTTGTTCTGGCGCCTTGACATGATAGATTGACTTTTTGGGCACTTTGTGCTTCACTGGATTTTCTGTGGAATTGGACTGGGTGGGCTTGATTATGTCACCAGTTTAAGTTTCTTGGTATATCATTTATAATTAGGATTGTTTGTTCGCTTTTGGCAATTATTTTAACATCAATGAGAACATACTTTACTTGAAAACTAATTTCCCTGGTTTACAATTTACACATTAATCACTAAATACACCTACATCAGTTTTATAACAAACATTTTCCATTCCTGTGCTTTAAAGAGAGAGAGAGAGAGAGAGAGAGAGAGATGGGGAGGATTGGAATAGCACAGGAAATTAGCCACACTCAAGTTATCCAAGAGCTCTATTGTCAAAAGTTTTGGCACCCCCGACGATTTGGATATGAATGCACCTTTTGCTCTGCTCAGGCCAACCCATGAAAAAGAAAAGAGCCTAGACTAGACTACACTCCCCTAATCAGTCTTTTAAGCTCCACAGATAGTGTTCAAACATGAATTATTTATAGACCATGCAAGCCACCTTAGTTACTCAGGCTTATTAGGACAGACTGGTACTTATTCATCACAGCTGCAACGGTCAAATCAAGCACAAGTCCTATATTCGGTTTCCTCATTTAGCAATTTCTTTCATCCTTTGGTGGTGTATCTCTGTAATCAAATTTACGTCTGGTCAGAGTGCCTGTTAATTAGACCATACCATTTTAACAGGGAGGGGGGGGATTTAATACTGTACTGGATTTAGAGTTAAATAAGCAAAAAGCAGCATTGAGATCAACAATAATAGCAGTGAGTATAGCAGATCCAGTAAAATAGTAGCCTATAAATAAATAAATAACAACAGTTAAAATGATATCGATCATCCCATTGATCCTTGAACTACAAATATACACAACGGAGTTTTGTGCCAACATGTGTTGTAATTTCTTCATCAGCTCATTAGTCCTTCAGTTGCAGAATAAGGTGTGTTTGTGCACGAGAGGCACTGTGATGTGCTAAGTCTTACTCAGACAAGCTATTAAAAAGACCATTTTCGAGGTTATTGATTCATGTCAACACTAAAACACACAGCACAATAATTTAATTATTATTAGTACTCTGGTGTTTAATGTTTTATTCATTTCTGTCAGTGGCTTTTTTAAATGGAATAATGATTTGTTTATTTCTTCAGTTATTATCATTATTAGTGGTTCAATCAATAAGGGGTGTTCAAGTCAAAAGTGGACTTTTGAATCTGATTGACATTTACAGAAGACTTCAAGCATAGAACGATGATGAGCCTCCCAGACACAGAAAAAAAAACATTTGAATGGTGCTAGGATTTTAAAGAAGGCTGTATTGTATGTCTGTAAATATTCAGTAAGTAGCCTGATCATTGAATATTGTCTTGCGGAAGAGACACATCTGTGTGTGTGAACTCTACACACAATCATCCACCAACACCATTTGCACATTACAGGAACTCGGCTGAGAGTAATCGCCACAGCCCCTATGCAGTCCTGATCTCGCTCCAAGCCATTTCCACATGTTTGGGCCATTAAGGAGTTCCTGGGAGGCCAGCATTTCAGATGTGAAGCAGGCAGTCCGATCATGACTCCAGCATACTGAGGAAACTTTCCACCTTGATGGTATGCAAGCACTAGTGAAATGCTGGGATAAGAGCATTAGTGTGGCAGAAATAAATAATCTAGAGAAATAAATGGATTTTTTTTCTCTCTTTCTGTCATGAATGTGCTTTGTTATTCTGCACAAGAAGTCCTGGTTTGACTCGAACACCCCTTGTATTTTATGTAAAAAAAAATAATAAAATAAACTTTAATTGAATGTGCCTTTTGTTAAATCTGACCTATTTGAACACTAAAATTAAAACTGGGCTATGAATAGAGATCACAAAGCCACCTGCTAGCGAGATGGTTAAGCATCTGTTTGCAACCTGATCTGGAGCCTTTAACAAAACACATTTATTTCATTATTCGTTTATAATAAAAAAAAATTAACCATGTTCTGAAAAAATAAATAAATAAATAAACTCTCCTTCACTGAAGAAATTATATTTCCACATATTGTTTTACTTCTTTCAGTGACTTAGTGGTTAGCACTGTTAGCTTTGCACCTACAGGGTCCGGGTTCGATTCCTGCCACAGGTCTGTGTGTGTGTGTGAGTGGAGTTTTGTCCCACAGTCCAAAGACATGCAAATTAGTCTAATTGGAATTCCCAAATTACCTGTAGTGTGTGAATGAGTGTGTGCCCTGCAATGGGTTGGCACTCTGTCCAGGGTGTACCCCACCTCGTGCCCTAAGTTTCCTGGGATAGGCTCCAAGCCCACTGCGACCCTGTACACTGGATAAAGCGCTATAGACAATGAGTGAGTGAGTGAGCTTGCATCCGTGCAGCTGAAGCTGATTCATCATTTGTGTCCAAACCCTCAGACACACCATCAGGACTCAGACACAGATTAATTCATACTATATGGCATTCCGAAGCTACTCTCATGAATATGTTCCCTTGCCTTGTTAAACAGGTACATCTGCTGCAACGTGTTTTAAACAGATGCTTGTTTTTACAGCTCATCCCAAATCTGCTCTAGTGCTGACCTGCCTGACAGCTGTTTCATGAGGCTAGAAATACTGGCGGAAACCGAAGTAAAACCTCTGACATTAACTCGATCGCTTAGAGCAGGATACGGAACGACATCTGCAACAGACACAGAGCAACAGTTAACATCTTGGCGACCGGGTATCGTGGAGCTGCTTGTGTTAATCGCTATGCTTAAAGCACACCAGCGAGTTGATTCTCCCTGAGATCATTACGCTCTTATTGTCTGCCTCATCCTAAATTAGAGGCAGCTGCTGCAATCCTTCATGTGTAGCAACAAGATATGATAATGTGTGTGCATGTGGGTGGGTGTTTAGGGCTTCAGAAACATTGGGACCAGTGACAGCTTGTCATGATATTAGATAGCAGCTGCATTCATGTTTTCTAATTCGTGATTTCTTTCCTTTTTTCTCTTTAAGTGATTCGATTCTGTTATGCTCTACCAGGGTTATGTCATGTTTTCATTGACATCCAAAAACAGTAAACAGTTCTGTCATCTGTACTATTGTGTAATTTGTGCTTTCAGTGTACAATGCGGCGGCACGGTGGCGTAGTGCTTAGCACCGTCACTTTACACCTTCATGATCTGGGTTCGATTTCCGCCTCAGGGGTCTGTGTACATGGCGTTTGCATGTTCTTCCCGAACTTGGCGGGTTTCCTCCTGGTGCTTTGGTTTCCTCCCACAGTCTAAAGACAGGCTAAGTGGCATTCCCAAATTGTCTCTAGTGTGTCAATGCAAATGTGAATGTTGACAGGGAATATGGGAATAAATAAAATGATGTTTTACCATCGGCCTCCACGGTCCCTTTTTGGACTACAGGGGTTCTGAGATGGAGGGATAGAGTGTAATGCTCTAAAGGCATTTTGGGGAAGAACACCAATAAATGGGGTGTCTTTCACTGGCTTCTTTTTAGTCACTGCTGACAACTAAATATCATGTCAGACAGTTATCACTTATACAGTAGGTAACATTTAAGTCACTGTAAATCACCTGACAGGACTATTACTGAGAAATGAGCCTAGCGACGGATCTAATGACTATTTAAGGAGACGGTAGTGTCTATTCTGCACTCGATACAGATCCCCAGGTCATGTCACTGATGCTGATTAAAATAGTTGAGAAAGTCCGGCTGAGTTGCGCTTAAGCAAACTAATTAGTGATCACCATTGTTTCTGATCAATAGAGCTGTGAATCATACATGGACTGCCAATTGCATTCAGTTCGATTGTGATTTTCCATTCAATTTAATTCACTAACACTATTGTTTATTGTCTGGTTTCAGTCTGTCTCAATCAGCTTTATTTCTTACAGGCTTTAAAGTATTAAAAAATCCCTAAAAGTATTTAATAAACAGTGAAATGGTTTAATACTTGTGTTGTTGCTTGTTTAAATTGCCATTTCTCTGTCACAGTTGTAAGAATGCAAGTGCAGATGAGACGTGTTTTAATAATTTACACCAGTATTCAATCCAAAGCATGAGGCTGAATCAAGGTCAAAAACATACAGAGGCCAGGCAAGGTGTGATCAGAATATCTTAGGCACAACAAGGTATCGGTCAGAAACCATCAGAGTCAAAATCAGTATAACAAAAGCAAAAACAGCAGTTTGGTAATGTCAGACTAAGGCTGAAATTGTTTGCATTGAACTGAGGATTAGAGTCTTTTTTTAAATAGGTGCTCTGTAATGAAAAACAGATGTTGCAGGTTAGTAATCTTGACCAGAGAACAGTGTTATTAGACATTGTAGTCTATGCCTTCCATGATTCTAGGCTTCACAGCAGTCTAGGAAATTGACTTTCTTAATAACGGTCATACTGAAAGTGTGACAGTCTCATATTTATTTCTTGGCAAACTGCTCTGCTACTGACTCCAGTCCAGTAGGTGACTTTAATGCAGCAAACATGCATTATTTTTTGTCCATGTTGATTGAAAGTATAGTGTTTCGTAATTGTGTAATCTAGTAGTGTCATTACCAATAAGTACCACTTTCTAAAAAAGGGGAAAAGCTGCGTTAAAACAATGTTTAGGCTTCGTAATTGTGTTGCATGATCAGGAAAATAAATTATTGATCAACCAATTTTTGCAGATTTTGATTTGACATTTCATATACTGTGCGCTATTGAAAATAGCTCAAACTAAACAATGCAACGGGTCACATTTCTTTTACAAGTTAACACAGATCTCTCAACGTGTGCCTGTTAATGTTCCAATTGAAATACCATAGCCCAGATAATTCATTTTTTATATCTCCTTCTCCAAACACTTCATTTTAGTTAAATGAGTAACTGCTGAGCCATACCGCACTAACAGAGCTGAACAGAGCTGAGTAACAAGCTGGGGAAGGATATATTTAATATAATTCGGAGAAAATTGAAGTAGCCCTTCTATACGCCATATTAGGATTGGCGTTTCAGCCACCGTTCCGCCATATATGGAGCCAATATATGTACTGTATATGGAATCAAACCCAGATCCTGAAGGTGCAAAGTGACAGTGCTAACCAGGGTGGCTGAGTGGTTAGCACTGCCGCCTGGCACCTCCAGGGTTTGAGTTTGAGTCCTGCCTCCGGTCTGTGTCTGTGGAGTTTACATGTTTTCCACATGCTTGGTGGGTTTCCTCTGGGTGCTCCGGTTTCCTTCCACAGTCCAAATAAACTGTATGCAGATTCGGCTAATTAGCGTTCCCAAATTACCCGTTTTGTGAGAGTGCATTTTTCTGTGTTTCCTGCGATGGATTGGCACCCCATCAAGGGTGTACCCCGCCTTGTGCGCTAAGTCTCCTGGGATAGGATCCAGGCCACCCGCAACCCCGTATATATATATTTGGATTGTCTAGCAATGAGGAAAAGGTGAATTTTCAATAGTGTGTCGCCTTTAAGTAATCTGGTAACAGCGAATAACTGAATATACGTAGGTGCCTTATAATAATATATTTCTTGGCATGGCCTTGCAGTTGTACCATTTATACCAGATGTCCCTAATGCTTACATTAGCTGGTTGGCTTAACTTATTTCGAGGGATAAAAATGAACATACTCTCATTACAGTACCAGGTTCATTGTAATGGCACTTTTTATAGTATAATGTGCAAATTTTAAATGATTCAATTTCGGGACCCAGTTAAAGTAAGCAGTTTAATGCTGACAGTCTTCTGGAGCCAAATGCTTAGTCAGCTGCAGCAGAGTCTGACACAATGGAGACAGATGAGCATGAGTGGCAATTTATCAGCCATTTTTTTAGTTTTAATGCTTGAAAGGAAACTACATTATAATGATGTGCAAATGGGAGCCAGCTACTGTGGGGACACCTGCATTTCACAGGCTACTGTCCACCACATTAAAACGCACGGACCCTGAGAGCCATTAAATTGTGAAGTCATCTAGACAAGCTAGCCAGAATGTTTGTGGATTTACAGTATAAAGGTTTCGCATGAAACTCACTTTAGATTACTTTACAGTGTTGTGCTAATTGCTGTACATCTACACTGTTTAGGTAATGTTCAGGATAAGGAATAAGGGGCAGGTCTGCTAGATACGAGGTGGTATCAGTCACAAGGCTACCTTCATAAATCAGTGTGCCAAAAGACAATAACTCCGTCAGTGTACCGTGGATGACCCTTTCTTTATGTCGAATCTTGAGTGTATGGGTACTGTACGACCAATGCTCGGTCATTTATTTATTTATTTTTTTGACATTCACGGCAATGTGCATCGAAAATGTGTTTCCAGGGGACAGACTGTCAATAGTAAAGTCTACTGCCAGGTTTAAAATTTTTGAGGAAGGACATACGGCAAAAGCGAACAGTTCTGTGGCCCAAATGTCAAAGCTTTTTACACTCCCTCATAACTAATCATGTTTGATCCAAACATGTATGAAATAACATGAGCTAGCTAACTAGCTAACTGTTAGCATTTTGTCAGGTGTTAGATTAGGTTTTGGCCTTTTATCCTAGACAGTGTTAAATTTCCTAAATTTCCTTTCTTTGTTCTCCCAGTTCTTCCTCATTCGTTATATCGTTATGCTTCCTATGACTCAACAAGACCCTTTTATTCTTCTAGATTTCTATGGACTTATGGATATGTATGTGCTTTGTATTCACTCAGGAAATTTACGCAATTTTCCTCTGGGATTAATAAAATTCTTTGAATCGTGAATCTTGAAATGACCTAGGACTTAAAAACCACTTTTCCTGTGAAAAGAGAACTTTCAGACACTGCTGTGTGTATGTGTGTGTGCGTGTGGTGGCCCAGTTTCATTTTGCAACTTAACACTAACAAATCTAGCAAGCTACTAAAACTCCCACAACTTTGGCTAAGCTAGCTAGCAAGCAAGCTAAGTCTTCTCTCCTGCTCGAATGCTAGTTAGCCACTAGGCTGTTAGCTAGCTACTGTACCTCTGGCAAAAACGTTGACTTCTCATTTGTAGCTAGACTTCCTTTGTGCCACTTTCCACATTATCGCTGTCAGTATAAATACACTTTTTTTCCCCTATTTACCAAGTGCTAGAACTGTCCAGACAGAATTCTGATGAAACACAAGCATGAATGATAGATAGTGTCTTGGTTTATTTTCCCGTCTTTCATAAATTATCGTCCTCTCCTTCTAAGGTCCTTGCATTTCTTTGACAAACACACATATTTCTCTTACTGCTATTTTCTGCTAACTTTCTACCTGCAGATGAGCAACCTTTATATTTTATTGCTTTTTAGCACACCAGTTACTTAAATGCAATGTACCTGTCATTGCAAACCGACTGTGTTTGAAAATAAATACATTGTTTTTATATTTTAGCACCCTAAGGCACGCTGTGAAATAGGAAAACTGTTCCACATGAACGGCACATGTTTCCGTGATCCCATCCTAAAGAAGTGAGACAAACATTTTGCAGTCTTCATTAACACATGCCAGAATAGTACTGAGCCTCCAAGGCTCCCGGTTTGATGAGTGTACCCCACGTGGCTGTGGCTAGAGCAACAATGTCACTTTCCATTCTTCTCTAGTTATTAACGGTGCTCGAATGCCTCAGGATGACAGATGTCAGCCGTGGCGTCTAGGTGATGCCTGTCAAGATCCGTCACAAGCTCTTAAAGTTCAAACACAAGTTTAAAGTGCTTCACGGGTTGTCAACGGACCACGTAATGACCCTCTAGGCCAGGTATGAATTTGTATAATTCATGCTCAAGATGCATATTTCATAAGCTTTGTAATGTGGAATTGCATCCTTAGTTAATATTCTGTCAGCTCATCCCCAGATGCTCAGGATGGCTGAGGGTATGTGGTTTAGCCCATTAGATAGAAGACTGTGACGTTTGTTATGCAAACATCATACATACAGTGATGGATGAGGACTGATTATATTCCAAAATTTAATATAGTGATCTATTAGCAAGACTATTTTATGGGTAGAAGAATAAAAATGATGTTCCATCCAACACTCAAATTAACAGCATAGACTTTGCATTTATTTTATCCACAGGACTGACAATCAAATTGCCTTTTAGTTATCTCCACCAGTTATTATTGATCATTTTAAGCATCAAACATTTTAATTACTAAAAATAATATTACCCTCTTTATATCACAGTATCAGTACAATATCTTTTTGCTCACGGTGGCTAACGGTAATGTTTTTTAGTATAAAATTAGCAAGCCATGGCAATGCTTATGGCAAAGAGCGAAGCATTTACTGATGCTTGGCATCATAATGAACTTCATTTTAGAAGTTTTCATTTTTCATCAATATCAATATAGATGCAAACGGATACTGTGGTATTGCATCAGGATAATCCAGGATGTGAATTCCTGACTGAAGCTGAATGAGCAGTTTGCTGTAGAAATTTGGCTTCTGTCACCTTTCCAAATCAAGGAGCATTTGTTTGGCTTTGAGATGGAACAAGGGAACGTAAAAACAGCACCAGTGACCGTACGTTTAATATACAACAAAACAGACTGTTTAGTTCATACATAGTGTAGTGACTTTACAATACACCACAGATCATGATGAGGATCAAGTGAATAATAATTTATTGGCTCACTTGTACTTGAGGTGGTGCAGCTCCAGGGGTCTCAGTTTAATCCTGAGCTACTGTATGTTTGATTCTGTTTATGTGGAGTTTCATGTGTTCATGTCTTATGGGTTTCCTCCAGGTTCTCAGTTTCCTAGAAGCTCCCACAAACATGAAGGACCGTCTAGACCGTCTAGAGCTTTCCTAGAAGCTCCCTGTAGAAGGACCGTCTAGATTTTATTATTGGGTTTCCATTTTGTCCTGTATTGTGATCTTTGGCTTTGTATTTTACTCTTTTTCTTTGCCTGTCCATTCACACAATTATTCAATCACCCTGTGATTTAGCAGAAGCACAGAGGATAAATTATGCACATACACGGAAAGAGCTTCAGTTAAGGTTCACATCAAACAGCAGAATTGGAAAGAAATTTAATATTAGTGACTTTCATCATTGCATGGTTGGCTATGCCAGATGTGCTGATTTGAGTATTTCTGAAATATCTGATCTTCTAGTATTTTACATTGAACAGGTTTTAGAGTTTAATTCTGAATTCTTTTGAAAATAACATAACTAAAATGATGTTATATTCTACGGTTCAGTCTTTATTTGTCACTTGTACATTACCGCACAGCGAAATTGCTTTTTCTTTGTAGATCCCAGCTTCTTGTTAGTAGGCTGGAGTCTGAGTGCAGGGTCAGCCATTATATGGCTCACTAGGACCCACTGAGCCACCTCTGCCCCAAATAATATGTAATAATATTTAAAAATAATAATAATAATAATTTTGACTGACAAGCACATGGAAGCATTTTATTAATGAGAAAAGTTAGATGAGATTGGACAGACTGGTTCAACCCAAGAGGAAGGCTATAATAGTTTAAATAACCTTTTTTTTTTTTTACAAACATGGTGTGCAGAAAAGCATCTGAGATTGTGGAAGATTAAGGACAGATTAAAAAAGGCATCTGAATTTGTCTGGTCAATCCATACTTGATTGATTTTTTATCAATCACATAATTGATTACTTCTTTTAAAGAAGAATTGAGGAGCAAATTCAGCTCAACTTGAGAACCCCAAGCCAACACCACCCGATCACCCACCCCCCCCCCCCCCCCCCCAAAAAAAAAAGAACTATACAGAGGTAAATGCACTCATTAACATGCTGGCAGGTTTCTTTATCAATGCCCCAACTATGAATGTGAAGTGTGATTTTACACTTCAAAGACGATCTGACCACATTATGAGCTCTTTCCTTGTATCTAGGCAACCTGGATTATAGGCCACATTACTGAGTGGACAATCAGGGCAGCCGAGACTTTACATGATATATGGCTTTTTCTCAGCAGGGAGTCTGAAGGCCCTCTAAAGAGGCCAGCTAGTGAAAGAGCCACAAACTTGCATGCTATTAAAAGAAGAACGCATCAGGCATGCAAATGTGAAGAAAAAAAAAACTGAAATTGAACTCTAACATGTTAGAAAGGTCCTCCATAATAAGACTGCTGATAAGAGCTGAGTCAGACTCCTGACTTCCTGAGGAGAACGCATTCACTCTGATGCAGCAGGTCTCTATGTGTTGAGCTTGACTGAAATTACAGTTAACATAACCATTGTAAAGCAAAAGTATAAAATCTGCTATAAATCATGATTTTTTGTTCCAACAATTTTTGTTCCAATAATTTTGTATTATACACGAGGCTTAATTTCTTCGTAAGCACAGACTGCGGGAAGATCTGTAAATTTTTCATTATGTTGATGATACCAGGGAAATGCTAAAAAAGCCTGACAGATGCACTTTAATGTTTAACAGTGATTTATTCCCTGTATTACGTGCTGACAGCAAGATCTTTGCAGGCTTTTCCAGATAAATGAGCTAAAAGTCACAGTAGAAGAAGTTTCCCGCACCAGACCTCTTAATACCGCTCGCCCCTCTAGAGGACCTTCCTGTCAGACTTAAAGGCAAATGACAGCCACTCGTCTCCTGTCTCCGTAAATACTTTCTCTGTCACTCTTTCTCCCCCCAGACTCAAGCCTGGTTTCTATTTTTTAATCTGTGCTCTTTGACTTTAAGGAAAGAAAGTATTTCCCAGAAGAGTGGCTGCCAGAAGATGAGTCCCTTGGTGAAAATGACTTGTCAATGAAACCTCTAGCATAACTTCTTATTTGAGTTGAGGAATGTGATTGGGCCAAGATTTGGTTCCTGAGGTAGACCATGATTGAGCACAGTATGACAGTCAGGCTTTACACAGGCTTTAATCAGTTGAAGGACCATGTAACTCCTTTTAAATTGCACTTTGGTCGGTCAATTTAGTGTTCATGGTGTCTTTTAGATTGCTGAGCTAACTATTTAAGCAGCAATGGTAAATTTGTCCCTTTCACCCTTTTACGCTCGTATTGTTCATTTAAAATACAGAACTCTCAATACTAGACCTGAAACTTAGGTCTAAATTTGGTAAACAGATCTATATAAAATTTTTTTTAAGAGATATTGGTTTACAAAAAAATTATATAGTTCAGTGTATTAAGGCCCTGATTTACTGATCTGAAGGTCGGTGGTTCGAGCCCCATCTTTACCAGGTTGCCGCTGTAGGGTCCTTGAGCAAGGCCCTTAATCCTGCCTGGTCTGGGTGCGCCGTATAATGGTTGACCCTGTATTCTGACCCTAACCTAATAACAAAAAAAAAAAAGTTGGAGATGTGAAGAATAAAAAACTTCACTGTGCATTGCAGGGACAAACATTCACATGTTCACTCACACACTACGGGCAGTTTGGAAACACCTGCATGTCTTTGGATGGTCGGAGGAATCCCCAGTGTTCGGACTAAACCCACCAAGTATGGACAAAACATGCAAACTCCACATACTGTACACAGACCTGAATGACCTGAAGGCGGGACACTGGAGATATGAGGCCGCAGTGCTAACCACTTCACCACCGTGCCACCCAAGTTTATAACTATGCAATGTTTTTTTTTTAAATTACATCATATAAATAAATTAGCTCAACTCAGATTGTCACTTAAATTCTACATTTATTTCACACAGGTCCATAGTTCCTCATCACATCAGTTCCTCAGTTTTACATGTATATTTAAAAAAATCTATTGTTTTGTAACCTCTCTATTCCCTGGTTTGTAATGTCACTACTCTCTTTGCAATTACCTCTCAGTGTCACTTTGCAAACTCTTGCTTCAGCATAATGTCTGTGAAGATTCCAAGCCCTTATTACCTGCCTGTCTTGATTAGTGTTTTGACCATAGCCCAATTCACATTTACTGATCTCGTCTCGTCTAGTTTATACCATTTGCCTACTCTACATTCTGAGGTTTCTCTAGACTTGGGCTTAGTTTTTTACACTATGTTTGTAATAAACGTAGAAATTCTTTTTGTGTGGTGTGGACTGTCCTTTGAACTAAAGGAAAATGATAGATTTAAATATAAAAATGTTTGCTCCTGAACCATTTTTTGATTCTGCACCTAGTGTATAAATAGGAAATTACTTTGGAGACTCTAACAGCCATGATGACATATGTGTCCAAGCTTGAGTGATTTTCTCCAGCGTTAACATCTGATTTTTTTTTTCACGCTTGTATGCATCATTCCCAACAAGAGAACGAACATGTCTTGTAAATATGTTTTCATCTCCTGAACTTCGATGCTATTGATGCACACAGTGCTAACAACCTTTGGCCATTGGCAGAAAAGCCGTAGGAAGCACAGCGCATTTGGCAGGAAGCATAATTTTATACAAAAATGACCAAATTGCCATGGTTACAATATTGCAGGGCAGCAGACATCCACAAACTGTGTGGGCACAAACAAAGGGCTCACAAGTAGCAAAGCAAATCACCAGAGATCAATTCAAGGCCACCGTGATATAAAAATCCATGACCTTGTAGTTGGATCTCGTTTTTCTTGCTCATCTTCGCTTTTATTTGGCTTCACTTTGTGTGGCCAATCTGTGGAAGGTCATCAAACTGTAGTACAGCTGAGTGAAAAGAGGCTGCATTCAAAACAATACTACTGTGCTGTCAAAAAAAGTATGCAAGCATTGATTAAAATAGTAACAGAGAGCAAACAGTCTTAATTTACAGTATACAACAGAAATGATGCTTTATCCAAAAAGTACTTATAGGTTCTGTAATGGCCGATATCTCATGTTTCATGTATTTGTTTGCTGTTTTATACAGTATGGTTATCTTACACCAGCCCGTGGTATCTTAAGCTTAAAGAGAACATTTATTGTTCAGGACTATGACATTTACAGTACATATTACATTATGTATGAGCATTTTTGTTATTTACGGTTCTAAATATCCTTCTGTATGTGGCATGTGGTATATGAACCTGTAGATACACGCAGTGTGCCACTATAGTGTCATACTAGCTCAGTACTTAATTTAATGCTCTTAGTGGAGTATTAAGCTTGTATTAGCTCACTGTAGCCTTTAAGTTATACAGTAGTAAAACTCTCTCTCTCTTTCTCCATCCCAACTATAACCATGATCCTCCTCTAGTCCGAGTCGTTCGTTCTTTTGTCATGTGACTCCCATAGACGCTACTATGCAGTGCACTAGATTCAAAAGAACGAACGACTCGGACTAGAAGATTCATGAGAAGAACTGCTCAATTCTGTGTCATGTGTAATGCACTACATAGCTTCTATGTGAGTCAGATGACAAAAGAACGAATGACTTCGACTAGAAGATATGAGAGGTGAGCTGCTCATTCTGTTTATAATAATAATATGTCCGTAGCTGCATTGTAATATTTTCATTACTGGAACTGAAGACAAAATTTGTGTATATAGACGTGTTGGGAGTCTGTTTATTGAAAATGTAAAAAAATAAATAAATAAATAAATAAATTCATTTCTTAACCAATGACCTAAATAACTTAGAAAAAAAATGTTTGATGAACAAGATTCAAACTCGGTTTGAGTTACTAAAATGATCCAAACTTACTACAATGAGTCCAATATGAGTAAAATGTATGAGTCCAGTATGAGTAAAATAAGTTACTAAAATGATCTAAACTTCTCATCACTACCACACGCCACTGTGGTTATGGAAGGCAAGACCATGCAGAAATATAGTGAAGTAAAAGTATAGCAGATATTTCCTGTATGATGTAAGTGCTTTTGTAATCAAGTAGAAATTCAAATGGAGAACTTTTACTTTTACTAGAATAACAGTTTATTTAGCCTTACTTACGGTTCCTCAAGTAGAGATTTGTGTACTTTTCCCAGCACAAGATCAGGTGACAGGTTGAGGTAAGGCAGGCCAGGCAAGTTCATCCACACCAGACTTGTTCATCCAAGCCTTTATGGACCTTGCTTTGTGTATTGGTGTGCAGGGATGTTGGAACAGGAAGGGGCCGTCCCCAAACTGTTCCCACAATGTTGGGAGCATGTCATTTTCTATCATTTAATAACTTGGTATGCTGAATCATTATGATGTCGCTCCCTTACTTCCACTTTCACTGGAAGTAAGGGGACGAGCCAAACTTCTCAAAAACAACCCCACACCAGTTCCACCAGTCCTTCTCGTCCAAAATCAGTGTCTGACCTCACAATGTCGTTTCTGAAATGGTTTAAAAAAAAATCCCATTCCTAAACAGTCCTAAACCTTTCGAGAAGCCTTCCTAGAAGAGTTGAAGCTGTTATAGCTTATAAAGGGTGAGCCAGCATCATAATAAACCCTGTTGGATGAATTGGATGTTACTCAAGTTCATATGCATGTGAAGGCAGAAAAACAATTTTCCAAATGGTATTGATCTTCCCTACAGTCAATCCCATGGTCTGTTTTTTTCATGATGTATAATCCCAGTTACTTCTATTTCAATGTTGCAGGGGTGTGAATACTATATTGTAAGGCACAATATAGCACTATGCCAGTTGACTGATATTGGTCGTGAAATATATACAGTAGGCAGTCTTTCATACTTGAATCTGATTTGGTCATAAAAGTGTACAGAATGCCAGTACTGATGAACTATATAACCACTGAAGCCTTATATTTTAGGCCCTGCAGCCAATTTTTGAGTTCTCCAAAGAACTGAGTCAAGAGTGTTCATTTGTATAGGCGGCCTAATAAATTTAGTTTGCATTTAGGGAGCATGTTCCAGGGGGGGGGAAAGTAAGTTTGTGTAACATTTTAGTGGTTTTATTAATTGCACTTTGTAACTGTGGCAAGCTTCCTTGAATCCCAAAATTAAGGAAATAAAAAAATTCATACCACACAAACATGTTACGCCTACTTCTGTATGGCAAATGGGAACGTTCTTTACCAGAAGCCAGTGCCAAGACCCAGATATGAAACCAGTCACCAGTCTTTCTTCTATCAAGAAAACACATCTGACTAAACATTCTGATCTGCTTCTTTTGTTCTCTCAAAAATAGCGCAATAACACTCTCTGTACTCTTACATCACTCATCACGTTGCACATTTTGCACACCTGGAACTTTGCACATTGGACTGGACATTGCTTTTCCATTTCAATTCCATTTCTGTTTTATTACTTGTCCATACGTTTTCTGTAACTTCAATATTAATGTGTATAATTTTTTATTATATTCTTATTACATATTCTTTATTTGATTATTCCATTTTCTTTTTCATACTCTATTCCCTTTTCTTATTATATTCTTATTTCATATTTAATATTTTTTATTTGAATAATTAAAATTTAGATCCTGTCATACAAGCATTTCACTCTGTATACTGTGTATGACTGTTTGTGACAAATAAAATTTGAATTTGATTTGAATTTGATAACATTGTCATCTTAAACAACACTTTATCTCTTTAGGAATCGCCTCTAAGCCATTCTGAATTGCCTCTGAACCATCCATGGTGTGTTTTACACCATTTTATCTGAACAGCCCAGGTACAGTAACTAGCGTCTACCACAAGGCTGAGTTCCAAATCCCTATTCAACCCCTGATCAAGGGCACTACTTGTATGGAACGAGTGATTGTACACTCATCAAAGCGTACTAGTTTTCCATTTCACGTTATTTAGGATTCAACCCTGTAACAGTTAGTTAACTAGTAGTAAAAAAGCTTAAAATGTCTGTTAGTTAACGTTACCTGCACATAATTTCATGCATCATATGCAGCATATTCTATAGCATTGTCACATTTGCAAAAGAATCGCTAAGTGACACTAGCATTATTGCAAGCAAATATCACCAAATCTAGGAGAACTCACGCATATGTACACTGTCTGAGGTAATCATGTTATGTTAACAAATCAAACTTCTGCAAATTAATATCCTTATTACCTTCTTCTTCCATTTTTACATTTGTCATCTGTAATGAGTTTGTGCCATTACCACCCCCCCCCCCAAAAAAAACTCAAATTCCCACTTACAATCCCACAAAAAAATCTTGCTTTCTTGTTGCTCATCACATGGCATCGTGATACTTGACTGTGCTATTTCTCCTCTTTTATATACCTGAGCTCACAGATGCCCATGATCAGATGTTATGCCATTTCACCCAACCAGTAAACCTGTCAAATTTACAAATTTGCTCCCTAACAATAGCATGACTTTGCAAATAAGCAGCCAAATTTATTTAGTGCCTCAAACAATAACATTTGTTATATAATTGTCATGGATAACCCCTAGAGGGCGCCGTGCGCCCAGAGACTTTTGTGATTATTTTGTTCTGTAGCTTTATTTCCCAGAGTGCACCTCGGTCAGGTGATAGGAGCACTTACCTGAACTGAGGTGGCTAATTAGTTTGAACATAAATAGCCAGGTTTTGAGTTAGTTGGTGTCTTGCATCTGTTCTGGTCTGTTGTTATACTGCCTAGTGACTCTGTTTTGATTACGCTCATCTGTGCTGGTAACTGTTATATTATGTTAGTTTGCCAGAGCTTCGGGTTTAGTTTGTTCATGTTTTAGTTGCTTGTGTTTGTTTTTCTTTATTAAAAAATCTAAAGTTTCAACCTCTGCATCTATACATCGCCCTTCATCCTATTGTAGAAACGTGACAATAATAATAATTGTAAGACTTTTTTTTTTGTAAAAAATATTATAAAAATCTGATAGTGGGTCTCAGTATTCGGCAAATATAACCTCTGTAAAAAAAAAAAAAATAACTTTTTGCTGTGCCATTATTTATTTAACAACAATTAAGCTAAAAGAAATGTGAGCAATACTAAGTACCCCCTAAATATTCAATAGCTTGTAGATCCACTTTTTGACTTGAAGTACAAAATCATCTCCTATATGACTTTATCAGTCTTTTACATCATTGTGGGGAAATTTTTGCCCCTTCTACCTTACAATATTGCTTCAGTTCATTGAGTTCATTGGGAATTCACTTATGTACAGCTCTCTTAAGGCTCCGCCACAGCATTTTAATTGGTTCGAGGTCTGGCCGTACAAAACCTTGAGTCGTTTATTTTTCAACCATTCTCATGTAGATTCATGGTGTGCTTTAGATCACTGTCCTGTTTCATGACCCAATTTCGATCACTCCACTTTGGTCTCATCTGCCTTTTTGGACAGAAGAGGTTTCTCCTGGCAACCCTTCCAAATAAACTGTTCTATGGTAGACCATTTGTTATAAAAAAAAGTTTGGGTGAAAGTGTTGGGATGTCCTCTCCTAGGAAAATGAGCAACTGTCTTGAATGTTATCCACTTGTGAATAATCTTTCCCACTGTAGATTGTTGATTGTTTGAACTCCAAACATTTGGTTTTGTAACCCTTTCCCGATTTGTTACCTCTTTTCCTCATGGCATTCCCCAGAATTCTTTAGACCAGCAAACTGCCAGAAACAGCTGCTTTTGTAGAGGTCTGTATGGCTGATGATGATCAGTTAATCAAGGGCTGATGATCAGCAACACCTGGCTGCAACTTATTCTCTTAAATGCTGTGGAATTACTGTGGAAGCATGTATAAGTAGATATTTGCAGTCATAATAGCCTCACTGGGGGGACTTGTAGCCTAAATTCTAATATTTTGACTATCAAGCACATTGGCAATTTTTTAGTCTTTCTAAAAAAACCTTAAACATCATGAAGCCATCTACTGTAGATGTGTCAATTTTTGTACCTTTGACCATTTTGCTTCAGATGCTTATGGCCCAATGGTAGCATTGAAAGCACATCACATACTGAAATGAAGAAAGACATCTAGATGAGGTGATGAGGGCATTGGTGACTCAGTGGTAGGCCAAGTGAAATGCCTGGGTTCAGTTCCCACCCGATGCCTAAACCACTGGATAAAGTGCCGGTCACAGGCCCGGATGAAACAGGAGGGTTACATCAGAAAAAGG
This sequence comes from Clarias macrocephalus, assembly GCA_011419295.1. NCBI lineage: Eukaryota > Metazoa > Chordata > Actinopteri > Siluriformes > Clariidae > Clarias > Clarias macrocephalus. Next base: position 3,199 of record JAAGKR010009391.1, on the reverse strand, counting down.
GTAACCGGAGTAAAACCTGTGCCAAGTTGATGTGCAGATTGGATGATCCGCTGTTGCGACCCCTCAGTGGGAGCAGCCGACAGACCAATAACATCTAGAGGTGATGAGTGACACAATCTTCGCGGATTGTCACACTGAGTCACGTTCCCACTACATCCACAAAAAAAAATGGTTAAGAACTTCTAGAACTTGGCAGGAACTAATTGAAACCAGTAATCTTGTTTCCTTGTACGTGGAGCTGCCACACCTTTTTGGACCACAGTCTGGTTCTGGTAAGGATGTTGCCAAAGCAATACGCAAGAAGAACGTTATAAGTATGTAGTAATGACAATATCAACACCTCTTAGGGACTTCATTGATGTACAGTACTACAAGCATACGGGAAAGATAGGAGGGACAGATGTCACTGGGATGTCACTGCGTTGTTTCTACATCAATGAAGTTCTCACAACGCTCTTCTCAGGCCTTTTCAATGACCATGGTACTGTAGGTTTGTGCCACATTGTAAAAAAAATAATAATAATAAAAGAAAAACGCATTAAGTTCATATTATGTTCTTTTGGTACTTCTCACACATACAGCAGGTTATCATACAGCAGGTTAGTATTTTTGTTGATTTAGTAAGAGGACTAAAACCAAAGGCCTTTCCTTTATATATTATTTATAAATCACTTATAATGCAGCGACAACTAAAAGCTGCCCCATATTTCATTTGTTAATCGTTACAGCACAATTGGCATTTGCAATACTGATATTGCAGAAGACTGCAGTATGCAAATCACAGATTGTGAGGGGGTTTGAATAAATCACGGCATTCAAATAGACTGTAAATCATTTTAAACATTGCACATCAACCCACACTTCATACACCAACCCTAATCTTTTTGAAGAACCTACCCATTTAAACCAGTCTAGACGGCATTCGACTTGGGTCCTGCATGCTAATACCTTAGTAGTATTATAAGATGTAGAACTGTTGTGGAAAGTGGCGCGTGAGTCAGAACTGTAGATGCCTTGGTTGCACGTAGGTGAAACTGCCCGAATGAGTCATATCAGATGACACAGATGTTGGATTTTAAAAGGACATGCTCATTTTCAGCTCAGGAGCCTGACAGCTTATGAGGCCCGTGTGTGCTGATATGAAATATAAATAATAAACAGCATGAGGAAATAATCACTGTAAAGAATAATTAAGATGCTTTTTTAATTATCGTGTTCAATAGAAATGCAAATAAGTAACGGGGTTATGAATTATGAACTGTAATTCTATTATTTTTTCCATCATTTTGCTTTCGATTGTTTATTCCACTTCTTTTCTTTTACAGCATTTTGTCAATAAATTAGTAGATAGATCCAGCAATAAATAAAATTCCGTGCATAATAGCATGTTACAGCATAAAATCAAATCTATATGACTCATCAGTACAAAAAGATTGGCTATATGAATTTATTTTTCAGATTATTTTTAATTAATTATTCATTTCGTGTGTACAGTGTCCTTTGATGGAAAAGAACCTTTTATTTCGGCGAAATGCAGTATAGTGCAGAATTAAAGCATTACGCTTTTAATGCCAGCACAACATCCAGTCAGCTCACATTCAAGCACCATCAAAAAAAAAATGAAGACGCTAGATCACGTAATGTCTTCATACTGCATGAAACAAAAGGAGACCACAGCTCAGACAAGAACTAATAGAGACAGACTTTTTACCTTTTTGTCGAGGTCACAAAAATGTCTCACCGCTACAGCAGATAAAATAAAACAACTGTTTAACATAAATCTCACAGAGTGTGAAGTACTTCTCATTTTTCATAGTCTGTATTAATGCACAATAAGTTATTGAACAACTGAGAAAATAGCCCACTGGGCAGCACATAAGAAACTCTTATTTGCCTGATGGGCTAATTAATACATCTCGGATTTGTCCATCCTGAGTTTAGTCTCAACCATTTTGTCACATTAAATGTCAGTGAGCCAGAGCTGTGCACAATTCACTCGTCTCAGGATTTGTGCTTTTAAGTACAGTATAATCTCAAATATCCTACAATTAACCTCTTCATTCATATCTAATGAATACACATAAAAAATATTCTAATACATGGGTCTCTCCAGTGTTGTTCTACTGGATAATGTTTTTTCAATTCTATTAATGACCCATCGGACCTCCTGGTCCACTACCTTTATACTCCTCATTTATTTATTATTGTTCGTAGCTCTTTCTTCCATCTACTCACATCCCATGTAATTCATTTTACATCTTCCCTATTTCAGCCTCTTTATTAAAGCACTTTGCTACTCCTTAAGATTTTGCTCCTTTAAGCCACTTTTTTTTTTCATTTCCCCAAAGTAGCCTACCACCCTTTCCATGGTCTGTATCTCTAAAGGAATTGACCATGCATAATTAAATCATATTCATTTTAAAATATTGTATGTCGTCACCTCATGATCTATACCATTTTATCCTGTATACAGGGTCACAGGGGGCTGGGAATCTATCCCAGGAGGCTTGAGGCATGTGGCGGGGTACATCCATCACAGGGTGCACACATACCCACAGACTCATTCACTCATTTACATTATGGGCAATTTGGGAACGCACTTTGGACTGTGTGAGGAAACCGGAGTACCTGGAGGAAACCCACTTTGTAAGGACTTCTCCAACATGTCACAAAGACTTTCAAGAGGGTTAAGTTCAGGACACTGTGTTTGCCAATTCATGCATGAAAATTATTCCTCATGCTCCCAGAACCACTTTCCTACAATCGGAGTCCTCGAATAAAAGATGTATTGATGTGATATGTGATCATTCAGTACATTCAGGTCATCAGCTGACTTCATTTTATTGCCACTTAATACTGCTGAGCCTCGATCTGACCAACTGAAGCTACCTCACCTCATAAAACTGCCTGCAGAGGCTTGTACAGTAGGCACTATGCATGATACCGTAGGTGCATTGCTTCGTGCACCTCCTTTCTTACCCTGATGCACCCATAACTCTGGAATAGGATCAATCTGGGCTCATTAGAACATATTACCTTTTCCATTGCTCTACAATTCAAATTGAATACTTTTATTATTATTATTATTATTATTATTATTATTATTATTATTATTATTATTCTCATAAACAAGTGGTTTTCTTATGGCGACACAACTGTCCCTGGTCACATTGTGTGTAATACTTTCACTATTAAACAA
>JAAGKR010009390.1:8051-26867 GCA_011419295.1 Clarias macrocephalus | reverse complement strand
TTATTATAGCGGCCGTCAGCATTACTCCAGACATTCCGCAGTGCTGTAGTTAGTAACACTCTGTCACGCTGCATTCACATCAGATCAGAGAGCCCTGGCCCACTTTCGGTGTGTGCGAACTTGATCTCATGCAAAATTCATTTCAGGCAGAAATTTTAGCAAACGAAAGTAACGACACTGGATTTCATACAAATTAACTCAGTCGTTTATAAATGTCAATTTTCCTCTAGAGCTTAAAACTCGTAAAGCTCTCCTTTTGAATTGACTTTAGAAAAGTCCTAAAATGGGCTGCTATCCCTTTCTTTCCTTATGGCCTTAAATAATCACATGGCAGATAATAATAATAAGGATTTCGGGGCCGTTCCGTTGACAAAGGGGTCACCGTGTGATGCATTTTAATGAAGGATAATTAGCTGCTTGGTGATGTTTTGTCATTTATACATAAACTCCCAGAGAGGCTTAAGTCATCACGAGAAAATCTAGGACAGTTAATTATGCTTCTCATGTAAGTCTTAAAGGTGCTCCTTTTAAATTAATGTGTTTCTAGAGATGTAATAATCATATTTTTCTTTCCCGTTGTTTCATATTTCTGGCGCTGAAATGAGCTTCAGCTGGAAGGAAGTAACTCATATACAATAAACAACTTCGACAGAGGTGGGTGGGATCATTTCGTTTGTGTGCATTTTCATAAATTTCCATTTGAAATGCGTTTACAATCACCTTATCCATAACCATTACGACATTGTTTTTTGTTTTCTTTTTGTAGCGTAAATATTTATAAAAACTGTTTCCTGTTCTCCGCTACATTACGTTCCATCATGTCGAAAACAGAAGGCTTTAATTGTATGCTTGTTCTATTGTACTGCTGACCTGTCAGTAACACAGACTCTCCTGATAACGTGGAGGTTTCTATGAGAGTGTGGCCCTTCAAGTGAACAAGACTCTAATTACACTGCCTAGTGAAGCCCACTTAATGAGCTCTCTAAAGGCAATCTCAGCCTATGGTAGCTAGTCAGGCTCACGGCACATCAATATTACAGTAATAGCTTCTTCTCAGCACCCTCTTCGAGCAAACTCCCGTGCACATCTGCAACGGCGGCAGGTAAAGTAAGCGGTTTACAGACTTATGAGCACCTCGATGCAGAACACCGTGGCGCGTTTCCTCGTTGAGATTTCACACTGAAAGCAGTTGGAGGAGGGAAAAGCGCAGTAACGCTCTCCCACCGGTCACATTCAGGTGCTGCAAGACTCCGCGTCTCATTTGCTAGTTTCGGTTATTACACCGTTTTCCCACTTAACTGTTTAATTGCCTAGCTACGGTGCATTGTTAAGACTCGTGTAGCCGCGGTCACGTGATCCATAAAAAACGGTAACGGCGTTCGGCTAAATACCCGCCAGGGGCCGGTCCTGCACGTGTAATTATCAAGCAAGTACGGCGAGACTTTATAAAGCCGGCAGCACTGAAAGCACTTTGATTTGCAAACGGTGTCGACACTTCACACAATGAGCTAATGCGATCATAATTTGCGTTCGCCTATTCCCTTTTGGCCCGCCAAACCCTCCTCGTCACTCCCCGACCCGGAATCCTGCACGTGACAAATTGACGGCTAATGAAGCAGCGGTGGGGGGTTTCGGGGCTGCGCGGTTTATGCGGTCGGCTCTGCATATCTGAAGAGTTAAGTTTATTTCCTGTTAAACGGTAAGCACCAAGACCGGCCTCACAAATGGGTTTAATCAGGCCAGACCTAATGCAGTTCAAACGCACGCATTGTTAGCCAAGACTTGGCAGGCCTTAGATGCCTCTGCCTTGTGGGGCTTAAGGCTTCTTATCGCTCCTGGAGCAGGAGAGTGTCAAGATGGATTGGATTTATCGCAGGTCCGCCTTACCGGAGCCAAAGAAACGACACAGAGAGGAGCTCCTTTCACTCCTCGGTGGAAAAGTAACGGGACGTATGGTAGATGGAGGCACCGGTATGGGAGAGAGAGCCACAAGAATTCAAAGTTGTCAGCTGCTGAAAGGTTTGACCGAGCGCCGCAGGGAGATTGCGGATCATACGTATTATTTACATGCCAGAACCGATTCTTGGTTTAATTACAAAGCGTACGGCTACGCACAGCACAGTGCGCGCACGTACGCGGGCATGCCGTGGCCGTGTAATGAATGCCTGCTCGGTCGGATTTCTTCTCTTGAAAACTCGCCGTAGAGAATTCCCAGTATAGGCACCGTCTCCCGAGCATGTCGCACTCCAGCGACGAGCGCCGAGCTCATCACGCTACGCCTCGATTGCTTTTACAGGCTGCGGCTACATCTCTCAAGAGTCTGAAATGATTATTTGAAACATGGACAAGTAGTTGTTTTCCTGCCACTGACATCAAGTGAACACCCTCAGGCAAGTCCATGAGACAAAGACTGCTGGGGCCAAACATGACGCCTACATATCAGATGCTTATTATTTCCTTTTCAAGTTGTTGAAACTGAACCACTCATGTGCTTTTATTTTACAGATGTGACATAGAATCCAAGTGGGTTATCCAAACTTACTTAGAAGTAAGACAGACTGCGGGTTAAGGGCCTTGTTCTTTGTCAGTGCTGTGATTTAAACCATGGCTCAAAAGCACTGGAGAGTTGCTTGCGTTATTAGAAATATTGGCCCTGACTGCGGCTCTGTTCGGTCCAGTATGGAAACATGAGTCGGACTTGAAAACATCACGTGACTTAAATATGATATTCTTACAGTGCCGATTGGCTGGTTCCATTGACTTCGCAATTGCAAACAAAGAAATAAACTGTACACGTACCACAATAAAGTGGTACCTTCTGTCATCATGGCCAGGGGTCAGAAGTCTGCACACGTCTCACATAAATCAACATAACCATTTATAAATGCTTATTCCGAAGGTGTCAGGCGGCATAACGCCTTCCACAAGTGACATACATCCTTATTGACGTTATGTCATGTCATAACACCATCTGGCTCTCATAATGTCATTTCTCCTCAGGCTGTTTCATAGCACAACCTAATGTCACCTAACGACATCTGTAAAAGAAACCCTTCTGTAACATAACATAACATCTGATATGTAGGAATCATGTTTGAACCAAAAGGCGTTAGCTGTCATAAAGGCTGCGTTTGTCGGCTTTGATGTCCCTATGTCATCTGACAGATTTTTTTTTTTTTTTTTTTGCCTTTGTTGCCATAACAGTGTCTGGGATTGAAATGACTTTCTGTGGCAGCTGACTTCGTAGTTAGATGTCACAACATAATGTCATAAAATAATGTCATTTATAATAATAGTAATACTGTAAGGTGCTACTGTATGGTACCGCATGTTGAAATTCAATGTAGATTTTGTGATAATTAGGAGGTTTATAAGGGTGTATGTTGCGGTGCATTGGTGCAGTAGGTTTTAGGTTCGATTCCCACCCAAACTCCAGCAACTGGATGCCTTGCCGGTCCCGAGCTTGGATAAAATGTGAGGGTTGCATCCGGTGTAAACCTCGTGCGAAAGTTGTGCGAATCAGATGGTCTTCTGTAGCGACCTCTTGATGGGAGCAGCCAAAAAACTAACAACAACAATATGTAGGTGTATGTTGCATGAAAACCTCATGAGGCCTTATGAACTCCACATAAATGATGGAGTAATCAGTCTAATAATAAATGCTGCTAATTTCAAATAAGTACATCAATTCCAAATAAATCTTTTTTACCCATTTTGGTGTTTTTTTTTGTTTTTAGCCTAAAACCCAGCAAATCTCCCTTCTCGACTGTACAAAACGCTAAGTGCACCTCATCCGGTTCATATCTAGCCGCTTATCTATCTGACTAACCATTATCCCAGTTAATGACATATCTGGAAACTCTTCTGTATGTGCCAAGTTTATGTCACCTCAGCTATGTCTCCATTCAGAGTGGCTTCCTCTCCCCCCTCGGTCGACGCCTCTGGCTCTGAGTCAGAACACTCTCGGCTAGTGCATAATCCCGCTGACAGCCGAGCAGACATATTAATGAGAGCAGACAGGAGAAACACACAGTGCTCATCAGCTCAGGGATTCGGAGTGTAACCGCAAGCGTCCGGCTTTCCGCGAGTGTTTAACATTAACACATCGCGTATACGTCCAACATGGAACGCCTGGCGGGAAGGTCACGGATTTCAGCTATCAGTTTTTTATTGGGAAGGAAGTGTACTAGAAGTTATATCTGAATATATGAACATGCAAAGTTAGCATTGTGCACACGCGCGAAAAAAAAAAGTGTCTAAAACTTCCTGAACAGATGCTTTTTAACAAGTAGAACAACTAGGATTTAAAAAAAAAAAAAAAAAAAAAAGTTTGCATGTGAATGAGGAGTAAAAGTTCTTAAGTTTGTTTTTTGAGACTTGGTTTCCCCAGAAAACTCCTTAATCTTCCAGGACCTGTCAGCAAGTCCAGACTTTAACTTCTCTCTCTTTCTCTCACTAGACTACTTAACGATCGCTGTAGATACTGAATAATACAATACCCTGAACTGCAAGGTGTGAAAATTTATCAAGTCTTTTTGTCAACTTAAAAACACTATTACATTGTATGATTATTTAAATATTATTACTTAACCTAATAAATCATTGCATTTTGTATTTATTATCTCATAAATGTTACTTAAACCGTTATTTTGAGTAATTATCTAATTATTTTGCCTTTATAATTTGTTACATTTTTATGGATTCATAATTTCTGCCTAATAACTAATTATTTTGAGTTATCCCATTATTTTTTTGGATCAATAACTCAATTTGTTTAGTTATTATATTATATAATTTGATATTTGATATCATATCATTATTTTGGCTTGATTACCTCATTAATTGAAAAATTAATGTTTATTATTATTATTATTATTATTATTATTATTATTATTATTATTATTATTATTATATTGGATAAAATTAAAACAGGGCCTGTTTATTAGCTTATTATCTCTACTTAAAACTTATTATAATTTAAGTTATCATCTCATTATTTTAAGTAAACTAACTCAATGCTTTGAGGTAACTAACTCATTACATTTCGGGCATTATTTCATTATTTCTTCGAGTTATTATTCATGATTCTTGACCTAAAACTATTTTTCATTACCTCTGCTTAATAGCTCAATATTTTGAGTTACCATCTCATTGTTTTGACTTAATACATCATTGTTTTATTATCTCATTGTTTCATTCTTTGATCTATTTTATACTCTTATACGTTGTATACTTTGAGCTATCAACTTTTCTTTTAAACGTAGAAACTCATTAGCATAATTAGATTAGATTGGATTCGATTATATTGGACTAGAATCAACATTGTGCAAAGTACATGTACAAAGCCAGTAAAATATGTTACAAAGACAATATATACATATTTAGCGTGTTATTTAGGAATATAGAGGAATTTCCATATAAATCAAATGATGATGTTGGTGACGTGTTACTGATGCTGTGAAGTGATGGCCACCGGAATGCCCTCAGATTTAACATTAAGCAAAACAATAAGTTATTCAGTTGAAACAATTACATTTCATGGCAAAATAAAGGGGATTACATTAAAATATCAACGTAGGAATACATTTTTATTCATAACTTCAGAGAATAATGCAATTTAGTGTACAGTGGAGAGAAATTATTCATATTTCAACATATTTAAATTAAGGGCAGAATTCCCACTCAAGTAAAATATGTAAGTTGAACAAAAATAAACAATGGTATATAATGAAGGGGGGGGGGGGGTATTTATTTATTTAACATTAAACTGACTTAAGTATAATTACACTTAACCCCCCTCCCCCCCTGCCCCTCCCCCTCCTCATTTCTACATTATATACTATTATATACTATTATATTATATTATATTATATTATATTATATTATATTATATTATATTATATTATATTATATTATAATATCATTTATAATATTTCTACATTAAATCCAATTTTAAATTGGTTGTTTATGTAACAATCTCAGCAGCAACCTCTTCTCCCCTCTTCTCTGTTCCAACAACTCAGTATTTGTTTTATACACTTGAATGATTCATATTTCACTGTGTGGACTAACAAACAAAAACATTCCTCTGAAATAGATTCAAGCACTAGACTAAAAATAACGCAAAACCTGCCAAAAATCTGAGCTAAAAAAAAAAAAAAAAAAAGCTATTTAGGAAACTTGGAAAACTATTCCTCATGACTATATTAAATAACAAGAAAGTCTGGCTTTTTAGAAGCAACATTTAAAGAAATAAGGGTGTTAAGACTTTTGCACATTCTTGTATATGAAATTTCTCATCTAAAGCTTCATTTTTCCCCCCCTTTCCATTTCCACTTCTCTCATTTCTAATCACATTGATTTATTCATGGAAGAAAAACAAGTTATGATTTACATTACGCATTGGCTATAAAAGGTCCATGGTTGTATAAGTAGTTTTGGGGAGCAGCCTGAATTATTAATCCACACTCATTACTTCTGTACTCTTCAGTTCAGATTTATTTATTTAGTTAGTTATTTTTTTTAGATTATGAAGACCTCATTAACTTACTAATTTAAAAATTCAGTGAAGTTTAGCAGGCTGACAGTGCTCGTCTCATATGAAGTAAAAAAAAGTTTTAAAAAAATTTTAAAAAGTTGAAAGCCAAAAAAAAAGTTTTAAGACTGTGACTCAGCTCAGTGGCTCTGACTTACTGACCGCAAGGCTATGAGTGCAACCACCTGCTACTGTTAATCCCTTAAACAAGGCCATGACCTTTAATTTTCTTAGTACAAGTAACAAAATGTGTGTGAAATTAAGTAAAAAGAGTAGCTACTGTACATGCACATCTGGTGCTGTCGCAATATCACCATCATTATTGACTAGCATTCACCAAGCCACGTACAAAGGAGTGAAAATGTGAAAATCGTACTTATTAAGTGTAAAGGCTAGTAAATGTGCGATAAAATCTCATATCACTAGCTTTCTCTTGAAACTACTGTATCTATGCACCTGTAGATGGTCTCTAATGAAAACCAGGATCTTTCATATCTGATGTTTCTAAATCCAGCGTGTATCCAAGCGCTCGCTCCTTTGAAACATCAAGGGTGTTTGTGCTTTGGAAAAGTCAAGCCAAAATTGAGATCAAATCTAAGGGATTGTGTCATTACCACTTGATAGGACTTTGAGTGATGATGTAATATGAAGCGTAAAAGAAATTAGCCACATTCACCGTGTTTTTCTTACGACCATTGGGGGGTGCTGTTGGGCCTGGTTCCATAAGAATGCTCAATAATCCAATTTTGTTGAATATTTACAGAACGAATGCATTGGGCTCTGAGGTACCTCATCCGGGATCATCATTCACCGAAATATTTGGTTAAATATGACCATATTTAAAATGTTTTTTACCACTTAAATGTTTTACTATGGTTTTACTGTATGTAAAAAAGTCTTAAATATAGTCTTAAATAAAGTCGTAAATATCAATTGGTTTTACATACATCATTCGCAAGAAATTTCTTGGTTTTACCAATATTGATATCTTTTTTTTTTCTTTTAAACATGTAGCAATGCTAATTTATTTATTCCAACCATTTGACTATGAACCAAAAGCTAGTTTTCTCCACATGTCTGTTCTATATAGCTATACTCATTAACACGCTCAGCTTGCACACAAATCAAATGAATAGGCATCCAGCTTTCTATAAACTGGCACTTCTTGAACAGTATGCTTTGGTACAATCTGCTTAGTTCAGCAAACAAATGTATACATGCGCATGAAGTCATCAGTTCGCTTAGTTGGCCGTGTTTCCTACACACAGCATTGTGGTTCCTGCAGAGATCTTTCACAATGGAAATAATCTGTTCGATTTTCTCTCTCTCTCTCTCTCTCTCTCTCTCTCTCTCTCTCTCTCTGGAGTGCGACACCGGTTGTATTTGCACAAACAAAGCCCTGGAACAGCGGGTAATTGCATTATGTATCAAGAATATTCAGTCACACGATATCAGGCGGACCTACAATGAGTAACACACACATGTGCAGCGTCAGCTCTGGATCTAATTCTCCACACGTTTGGTCCTCCATATTGAACCCCTTGTACGTGATGAATGCACAATTCATCAGGACATAGCGTGTCCCCCAAAGAGGCAGACAAAGTGTGTTTACTGATGCAACGCATGCCTTGGTAAAACACAGTATATTCCTGCCGTGCACAAGAGAAAACCCATATTGGACACCTCAATTTGTTCAGATTTGATGAGATTCTGTAGTCAACTAAACAAGTTTTATGGCATTACGGTCTCATGTGCATTAAATTACGAAGCATATGCTATACTTTTTTCCTTCTTTTTTATTTTATTTTATTTTATTTTATATTTTCAACCTTTTTTTGTGGAGCTTGGAAAGCCAGAGCCTGGCAGGCAGCAAGCAAAGTTTGTTTATTACCATCATAAAATTAAATAAAATCATTCACCCCGACGGAATATAGTTGAGAATAATTCAATTGCTTTTTTTTTTTTCCTATCTCCAAAAGGGGCACGAGCAGGTCAGCGAAATCATTTCAGTGAAATTTTCACCTATTTTATTGCATTAGAACTTTAAAAATCAGGTTTGGTTGCAGTCATAATCTCGTGATGCATCAGCAGTACGCGGCAACGACTTTAAAAATTGCCTTTTTACTTTCATTATGGATGCTTATGGATTCCCGGGTTTGTCTGTCTACTCAATGGCTGGAGAATTTCTATTAAAGTGCAAAGATTACCGCCGCAGTGAACATTTACAGGGTCCATGAACATCAGGTGAAAAAGTGTCATGAAATCCTAAAGTTTTCACACCTCCCACTCTCTCTCTCTCTCTCTCTCTCTCTCTCTCTCTCTCTCTCTCTCTCTATCCCTATCTCTCTCCTGAATGCAGACCGTGCCAAATTCCTAAATCCAACACAGGCATCACTGGACTGTTTCAAATTCACTAAGATTAGTTAATTCCATTGCTGTATAATCTGCATCTGTTGACCTTTTCCTGCACAGCTGAATCCCTTGAGTCAGATTAAGCCTGGGATTAAGGGCTGTCAGGGAAGATGTATCATCAATGTAATATAGTCCTGAGCTCAATCGGTGCCCTGCGTGCGGTTTAATACACACCCCACCCCACCCCAGCCCCCATCACAATGAGACCCATTCCCACTACATCTGCAAAAAAAAAATTGGGGTGGAACGCAGTTAAACTTGTAGAAGTCAGTAGGAATTACGTAATAACCAGTAAGGATGTACTATAATATATGGGATACAATATTATAGTATATATTATCCATAGAGCTGCCATACTATATTCATGGGAAAGACTGGATCCCATTCAGTCAATGAGTTGTCATCGGGACGTCACGTGCTGTAACTTCGTCAATGGAGTTCTCAGTACGACCTCTTCAAGCTTGTGTTCTGACAATGGTATGTCCATGCCACACAGTAGAAGGCCACATTAACTGTATATCGCTTACATTCTTCTGGTAATTACCACATGCATGCATTAGGTTATCAGTGCATCTATGTCACATATCTATATAAATTTCAAAAATGGTTTTGTCTGTACATTGGTCAGAACTCGCTCGTTCAGTGATATTTTTACATTTTGTACATTGTCTGTCTGTCTGTCTGTCTGTCTGTCTGTCTGTCTGTCTGTCTGTCTGTCTGTCTGTCTGTCTGTCTGTCTGTCAGTCTGTCTGTCTGTCTGTCTGTCTGTTGGTCCAGCCAGAAACTGTGTAGACAGAATTTATTTACTTTGCTAGTCCTTAGATATCTACCTGAAGTTAAACCTGTGCCATAAATTAAATCAAAATGTTGAGTAAAAGCAACGTTATGAGCAGTTACGTGCAGGATTTAATAATCTACTTTAAAATAGACTGCTAATGCGCTACTTGCTCAATGCAAACAAACACCTGCACCAATAGATATTAATAAGAAAATTTTAACTGAATATTTTTACTGGGAATAGTTCATATTTTCATGACTAAGAAGTAGCATGAACTAGCATGAAAAATTCACATTTCTCCCTTTTCAGCGTGTTCCCGCGGCGGTCTTTGATATTGTTCCGACATGGTGGGAACTTCATGGTCTTCGTCAGAGTGTGACAGGGACCTTACAGTACACTCGACTCGCGCAACATTGTTCACATACTCACCTGCAAGCCATACAAACACCTGATGAATTGGAAGCGACATTCACTGGATGCCACGGCGCAGCCGAAAACACTGTCTGGTTTCTGTGAAACGTTCAAGGATTTTATGCCAGCTACTTTTGACACTTTTGGGATATTTGCAGCAATACGGAAACGCTAGCTTCTCTTAAAAACTTTCCACTATGGTAGTGAGCGTTCTCTTGGGCCTCGTTTCGAACCGCATACATTTACAAGTGTTTATTAAAATGTCTTCAAAATATCAAAAAGATTGATATCTATACGCCTGAATATGTTTCCTATATGTTTGACAGCTTTGTGAGCGTGTTATTAAAATTGAAGCACGGAGCATAATGGAGAAACCAGGGAAATAAGTGTCAGTGCTAAAAGCTGGATAGAATAGCCAAATTGCAGAAGATTTGAGACGCATCTCTGGTTTGTTTAGTCTGTTGCAGACATCACCTCACATTATGCCCCCCCCCCCCCCAAACCACCACCACCTCCCCCTCCTCTCTCAAAACAATTAACAGTGGTTCGTGTGCTACAGGAATACAGGATGAGCCATTTTTACAGACACAGTTAAAAGCAAAGTATTGATCCAGTCTAATACAGACGACACTCAAGCACAATGGAGTAACTGATTTCACCACGTCTGAATCTGTTCATGGTTACGGCATGGTATATGTTCAAACTGTTTTTACCTAATACTGTGGCTGTGAAATTCTTACCGAGATAAAAAACATAAAATAACATAAAGTAAAAATAAATAAATAAATAAAACACCACTTGACCATAATGATGCTTGTGCCGCTTCTTTCTCCCAGATGTACTGGCTAATTAGCTTTCCTATTTAGATGCATCAACAACCGAGATGTGATACGTTTTTCAGCATAAGTAAAAGCAACTATGGTGGGTATTCAGGTTTGTGTACACCACTGAAATTTCAACTATTTGAAATAAACTTTCTTACCAATTATTACAACTCATTATCCCTCATATTCACTCTCATATATCCTATTTATAACCTCATAGGGCAAACAATGTAAAAAAAAAAAAAAAAAAACTTGAAAACTCAGCATTTTTCTGGTTCCACTTTCCTTTTGGGACTGTTTTAAAAATATCGAGTGTGAACACAGCCATTAGATTAGAACTTAAAATTGGTGAGTCATAACTAAGTAAGTAGAAAAACAGTTGACCATAGAATCTGGTAAACAGTATTTTTCGAGCTTTACTCATATTGGGAAATTATTCATCTCTGACACTTAAATCTGCCTATAATAAAATCTTTAATTTAAAAACTGCTCTATAACATTATTTTAGAAGAATTGAACATACAGATTTTGAAAAAAGCGCCACCAGATTTTTGAACAAAAATGATCATACTGTACGTCCTGTGCAACACAGCAGCTTCCCTGAGTGGCCTGAATGTGTTCACAGGGTTTTTGGAGAATGTTGATGTCAAGAAATAAATGTGAAAACTTTGTTACTGCCATTGCAGTCAATCCATAAGCAGGAAAGATATACAGCAGTTATGCATCACTAGACATCCGTTGTACGTTTTTTGAAATGGGAATATTTGATATTTGATGGAGGTTGTCTAACTTACAGTACTTAACAAAACTATATGATAGACTGTATTTTAAGCACTGTTATGAAAGCAAAGAAATAATATCGCACAACTCAAAATATGCATGAGATGCACGCAGTGTGTGTGGAAGCTGTTGGTTAAATGGTGCATATCTGTACCGTGATAGGGAGTTGTCATCATGTACTGTACATTGATCGAATTTGCTGTGGCAGCAAATTAGATCAAGGCATAAAAGTGTTGCGTTTTTAGTGCACGCAAAACTCACTTGATCTAACTTGCTGCCTCTATGTTCTATTTGTCTCAGTCCAAAGCTTTCTATATCATATTATTCCTACTAAATTGCACATATAAGCCTCCTCATTAACACACACCAGCAAGTCTTGCATACAGTATAAGCGCATTATTAGCACTATGCTGTGCTGCCAGTTCAGATCTGTGCCACTTGGGTTTTAAGGGTTGTATTAAATAACCACAGACACAACTGCATGATGATTTATCCATTGTGACAAAACTGTAGGAGGTAGGGTTATAACATTTAGAAAAATCACAACAACAAAAAAACACACAATTATATTCTTGCTTCATTTGCTTCTTGGGTTTTTTTTTTTTTTTTTTTTTTCCTTCTCAAATCTGCAAATTGTCGTCACAGAGTCATGGATACAGCCAGGACTGAAAAGACCTTGTTGAACTTGTTCATGAAGGCTTCTGAACATGGAGTGACCAGGTCATGTGGTTTTGATAAGATCATGAATCACTGATAAACATATTACAGCACATTTATATCACCAAGGACATGTAAGCTAAATATATCCTTGCTAATATCTGTTAGCTGTAGCGGAGGATAGTCAGACACTGTGTTGGCATTAATATTTATGTCGATTATTTTACAATTTTTTGGGCCGGGGGTCTTTTTTAAAATTTACTGTGATAGAGTTTGTGGCTTAGTGGTTAGCACTGTTGCCTTGCACCTTCAGGATCTAGGTTCGATTCCCATCTCTGTGTGCATGGAGTTTTCATGTTCTCCCGTGCTTGGTGGGGTTCCTCCGGACACTCCGGTTTCCTCCCATGGTCCAAAGACATACAGATTAGGTTCATTGGCAATATTGTGTGATTGTGTGTATGTGTGTGCACTTTGACTGATTGGCACCCTGTCTAGGGTAAACCTTGTCTCGTGCCCTAAGTCTTCTGGGATAAGCTCCAGGCTCCCCATGACCCTGTATACAGAATAAAGTGGTTGAGACAATGAAAGTGAGTGTAACATAATTATAATAGCAACAAAATACCTTTTCAATATTGTAGCGTATAGCCAGGAAATAACCTTTTAACTAACAAAGAGCTAATTTGTTCTTTGTTCAAGCATGCACTCTGAAATAATCGGTGCTACAGATTAACGCTAAGTAAATAATGCGATTGTGTAAGACCTCAACACTAAATTTGTAAAAACAACTTGCCATTAAAGCCCAGTTGGATAAATTTACACTCATTACTGTATTATTACACACCCATAAATAGATAATAAATAAATATTACTATGAAGCAAGTGGACTATCTGGCTCTGAAAATTCTGTAATTCTGTATGTAATCTTTTACGAAGAAACGTTCTGTATCTTAATTGGATTTGTTTTGCTTTGAGTGTTTGGATGGATTTTGGTTTATGAACTCAACTCAAACTTGGACGGAGATTTGGATCGCATTCAATTCCCCTATTGTTAATAAACACTGCACGCCGGACTTGGGTCCAACTTCCTGAGCTGTTTCATGGCAACATTTGAAAGCTGGAAAAAAAAACCTGGTTTGCGTTAATCTGCAATTATTGTTTAATTGCGAAGTCCTGCTGATTCGTGTGCACGCCACTGTGTTGCATGGAGTCTTGTTTTCTTGATTCGTGATTGATCGCATTGCGCAACACTCTAGATGACAGACATCTTCTAAGTGGGCAACCATAATCTCTGGATAGAGCTGAAAAACATGAAGCTTAAAATGCCCTGTAATCTGAAGTCTTTCCTGTGGTGAAAGATTTGTTACAAAGTGCTCAATGTTAAGAAGATCCTTACTAACTTCTGACCATATGAATAGGAAATTCTACTGTGTATCAAAAAAGAATATTATTTTTCATTACATTTTATTGTTGATGATCAAGTAAAATTGAACATATTTAAAAGCAATTATCTCAAATTCTGTGTCTGAAATTCTGAAAAAAAAAAAAAAAAAAGCTAATTTATGCACCAATCAGCATAAAATATATGCTGATAGCATAAAATAATGTATCAATGCGCCACGGTATGGAGGTGATCAGCCTGTGGCAGTACTGACGTGTTATTGAAGACCAGGTTGCTTTGATAGCAGCCTCAGCTCATTTGTAATACTGAGTCTAATGTTTCTCATCTTCTTCTTTACCGTAGCCCATACTGTGGATTGTCTATAAGGTTCAGGTCAGGCAGGTTGGCTGACTAATCACATGCATTAATGGTGCAAAGAAAGGGACATCAGCATCTCTGTAAAGCTGCTTCGAATTTGGACTTGATCAAATGCAATGGATCAACACTATCAGATGACATAGTAACCCAAAATCATGAATGACTTCACACTGGACTTCAAGCTACTTAGATGCTGTGCTTCAGACTATCCAGGCTCTTCCTCCAGACTTCCAGGACCTTGATTTCCAAATGTCATTGATCATCTTCTGGACATCGGTCAAATCAGCAGTCTTACCCATGCCGTCTAGACCAAAACATACCTGGCATTTATACTGCATGAATAGGAATTTACTCAAACTCAAATTTGGTTTCATGTTTTGAATTAAATTAGGGGGGAAAAAATGATTACATTTCTATTTGAGGAAATAGTGAAATGGTGTTTTATTTCTTCAACGCCGTGAATATGACTGTTCCTGTTCCCCTGCTTGTTTTATCATCAATCACTATACATACAGCATATCTAATCTGTACAACATGTGACTCTCTATAACTCATCAAATAAAAAATAAAATGTTCTGCAATGTTCAGCTCTTTGAACATTTAAGCTCTTTGTGTCACAGTCGTCCATGACAGTTCCATCTGATGTGAATAAAATGTGATTAAGGCCTTTTGGTAACCAAAAGAACATGTTGCCTGTGAGCCTCTGATGTCTTCCGTCTCATAAATTAATCATACTTTGTTTTACGCGAGCTCTACGTGGCTGTCTCCACACTTTGCTGATCGGATAGAGATGCGCTTTGCAGATGTTGCACACATGCCCCATGCGTTTAGTGCATTCCGAAGTGCATTTCATCACTCTGCCATCATATCATGTAGGGTACGGATGTGCTTTTTTTTCTCCCTCTGTTCCTCCTTCATGTCTGCATCTTAAATGTGATATTTATGCTCCAAAAGAAATGAAGAACAGACTGTTGGTTTTTCTCCCTTGGGTACAGAAGTCTTTTCCAGAGGAAAGTTCTGCCTTCAGTGGATGGCAGTGATTTACATAAACACGTGAATTAAAACGTAGGCCCCTCCCTGGCCCCAAAGATTTTTTTTCTTTTTTGTATTATTTGTGAAGCAGAAATTCGACATGACTGTAAGAACTGCGAGGCTAAGCTTTTTTAACTCGTACAGCTGTGGTACAGCTGTGGATTATGATGATAGACAGCGCATTTCAAAAAAATAGAATACTGTTTAAAGTTTTCTTTTTTTTTTTTGTAATTTAATTCAAAAAGTGAAACTCTCATACATTATGGATTTGTTACACGTCAAGTGAAATATTTCAAGGCTTTTTGTTTTAATTTAAATGATTGTGGCTTAAAGCTCCGGAAAATAAAAAACCCAGTGACTCTAAATATTAGAATATTTCCTAAGATCAATCAAAACAGGATTTACAATGAAGACATGTGTTAAATACTTGCTCAGGGTTACTTTAGCATCAATGTAGCATAACAGGGAGGCAATGAACCTGTGGAACTGCTGAGGCGTTATTGAAGACCAGGTTGCTTTGATAGCAACTTTCATATCTTCTCATTATTATTATTATTATTATTATTATTATTATTATTATTATTATTAATGTATTTCTTAAATGGCTGGAAAAATTAACAGTCATGACAAAATACTTTTGTGTATTTTCTTTATTATTTTAATGTTTTTAAAAGTTACACACTGCTTATATAACTGTTTGTTTATTTAAAATGAAATTTATACAATAATGAAGGTAATAAAAATATATTTAAGCTCTATTCATTATTATTATTATTATTATTATTATTTATTTAAAAAAAATATTTATTTATTTTTATGATTTTTTTTATTATTTATAAATATTTATTTATTTATTTATTTATTATTGGTGACTTAAAAAACTAACAATTGTGATACAATTATTTCAAGACTTTTCTCAGAAGAATGAATTTTATTTTTACTTTTATTTATTTTTTATTATAGCAGTTTTAAAAGTTCCACAGTGCTTATGTAATTATATATATATATATGTAAATTGTTCATGTGTAAACAAAATGTAAGCTGTCTTTATTATTATTATTATTATTATTATTATTATTATTATTATTATTATTGCATAACTTAGCATGTTCGCTATGTCGTTTTCGGTTCTTATTACAAGAGCAGCAAAATCGTAATGCCTCTCAACCGTAACTCCTTATAACTGTAACACCTCACAAATGTGACACCACAAAACAGTAATGTCACACAGCTGTAACATCACATCTGTAAGACCTCACAATTACAAAGCATTACAGTAATAACCTCTACGTATAACTGTAACGCCTCACAACTCTAACGCCTCACATTTGTAACGCCACACATTTAAAGCCATAAGAACTGTAATCTATCACAAACATAACACTCATCATGGCTGTATATCATATGTGTAAAGCCACACAGTCATAGCTGGGTACTAGACTTCTGCTCTTAATAACTGCGAAGGCAGCCGGAATTCTTTCCATCTCCATTCCAGCGTTCCCACATAAAACATTTAAGCAGCATTCAGCATGTTGCTTCTGACTGTTTCTGATGAATAAATTGGTACCTCCGATCCCGGGTGAGGGAACTGACTAAAATTGCATGCGATCTTTATTTTGTTTCTCAATCGATCCTCTCCCATATTCTCTCTGTTTTTTTTTTTTTTTCATTTTTTAGTCAAAATGCTGTTTGAAGCTTCTGCCATACTGACTTCAGTCTCACAAATAAAATTCCAGAAGGCTTTACGCATGTGTCTGTTAGTGAGACATCTGGGTTTGAATTAAAATTTTTTTTTTTTTACCAAAAAAAAAAAAAAGGTTAAACATGTTGTATTCAGCTTATACAATCCATGAGAGATGGCAAGCTGTGTATATGAAAGAGGAATGCGAAGCGACGTGAGCGGATTACCACACTCCTCATCAGAGAGCGCTCGGGTTTCAGCTCATGTGGCTGGCTGCTGTTCTGCATGCCAAATCTGTAATTGAACCTGTGCATCATATTCCAGTACAATATCATGAAGTGGATTGTCATGTGGAGAAAATATTCCGTTCAACACTGCAGCTTGAAGACATTACATGGCCAAGTCAGTGGCTTTTAGTTGAGTCTCTGCCATATGTAATGAGGCTGTGTGTTGGCAGGCTGTCTTCCTTTTTTTTTTTTTTTTTCACTTGTAGGCATGTACAGTAGTTACACCGTATATTTCTTTTATTACATTTAATAGATTTCTTTTTAAAAAGCTGTTCATGTACGAGTAGATTTTTTTTTTTACTCTTACTCAAGTTGTAGATGTAAAATCAAACGGAACCTTTAATTTGGATATTCTGCTTTTTTTTTCACTACAGTGGTTCTCACTTGCTTGTCACAGTCATTTCCCACACATTTCACATGATCATGTGCTTTATATGATTGTGTGAGCAATGCGGTATGTGTGATCACATGGTAAACACACACACACCCACATCCAAACACACACACACACATTTCCCCATTTTATGTCCTGCTATAATATAATCGCAAAAAAAAAAAAAGTTGAATTATAATTAATTAAAAATGAAATGAAAAACTGAGTGCTAAATACATATAAAAAGCTAACTTTTCTATGTGCTTATAGAATTTTTTTAAGGAAATAAGGTGCTATACATCATAAGTACATTTTTTTTTTTAAAAAGGACATTTTAAACAAACATGTGAATAGAAATAAGTACACAGTTGTGACCATGCATTATGCGAACAATATGTGATCACATCTGAAAAAGAATTACTCATGTGAGAAATTCCTATGTAACCATAAAACCACTTAAATAAAAAAAAGGGGGGGGGTTATGTGAAAATAATACTCAATTTAAACAAAAAAAAATAATAAAATAAAATAAAATCACATGGACTAAAAACATATTTTCACAAAATTTCCCAAGATAATAATAATAATAATAATAATAATAATAATAATAATAATAATAATAAACCATTGCAGTACACAACATTCACAAAATCTCCATTTGAAAAAAACAAAAACTATATAAAAAAAAAACTATATGTCAAAAATGTATTTAATCCATCTAAAAACACTCAGACACATCTGTAAGTCGATCACATGATTATTCATATGGTCATGTGATTTTTCTTTCTATAAGAATCATCACTGACTGGAATTAAACACTTACTGAAAATGGATAAAAGGATGATTTACTGAATGAATGAATTAATTAATCAAAGAAGGAAAAGATCAATGTAAAAGTAGGTTAAAATTAAACACAGATGGAAAAGAAGAATGATAAGAATAAAAAAAGAAGAAAGAATAGAAAAGAAAAGCTGCACACTGGCTACTGTTGCTCCAGGGTACAGGGTTCGATTCTGAGCTCAGGTTACTCTCTGCCTGGACGTTCACATGTTTCTCTAGTTCTCCAGTTCCTTCTCACCTTCCAAACTTTGACTCTAAATCACCAGTGTGTGTGTGTGTGTGTGTGTGTGTGTGTGTGTGTGTGTGTGTGTGTGTGTGTGTGTGTGTGTGTGTGTGTGTGTGTGTGTGTGTTATCCATGAGGGACTGTTGCCTCATCCAGGGTGTATTCCTTCCTTGGGTTTTTTCCCAGGGTAGCATCCGGATCCACGGCGACCTTGACCAGAATGAAG